>VMBQ01009456.1:0-31709 GCA_007657795.1 Dreissena rostriformis
TAAGTAGGTTGTTAAATTGGTTGCAATTATTAATTTAAAATAAAATAAAATATAAGATATAGATCTGATAATTTATTTGGCAAGGATGAAAGGATTTGTGTTTTCAGTATTCCCTTGCATGTTGACTGCAATCTAATCAATCAACCAGCCATTCAATCACTCATAAAAGTATTCCCTTCTAATGAGCAATTATTAATGAAGGCCTCGATTACGAAGTCCTCATAATTACAAGTAGTTCCTTACACATTGATAAACCAACCACCAAATCATTCAAGAAAAGCCCATTCAAAATAATAATGAAGTCCTTACAAGCTAATGCATGTATGTTTTTTTTGCAGTAGTCCCTTACACATTAACAAAATCAACTAAAAAATCTTCTTTGATTCCATCATTCTTCAATTGAATCTCTAAGGTGTTACCTCAAATTTGGCGTACAAAGCTAAAACGAAAAATGCCAGCTAAAGTGAAACATACTGGCGAAGTGGGCCTTCAAGTTTGCAAAAGACTGGCAAGAGCGGCATCCGCTGCCGATGAAGAACAGAAGCAACTAGAAATAACAAGCTTGAGGGGTCCATATCAAGATCCCCAACGCTCACAAGTAGACCAACAAGCATCAGCACCGCCCACAGAAACTGGTTATTTGCTGCCTTTGTGATTGTGTTGGAGGAAAGCTCCAAAACCCCATCTATGAGCGGGTTATCGTTACGCAATTGTTCTGGTATGATGATGTGATTATTGTCCTCCTGGTCAGCTATACTCACATGCCTATTTCCGTTGCGCAGCCTCAAATGATTCTGTAAGCAGATGCAAGACAACACAATGGATGTCACTGTCTCTGGAGACTGCAACATTGGAGTGTTAATGTCAAAAGCGATGAGCAAGAATCCCTAATGTGTTTTCCACAATCCATTGCCCCCTGCACAGTTGGTAGATGAAAACTCTCTCGGAATGTGACACGTTTTTAGAAGAGCAAAGTTTCATGAGCCACTTCTTCAAGACGAATGCGCAGCAATGTAGAACAGCATTTGTTTGTCATCACTTGGTTAAGGTTCAGGATCAGGTAAGCCTAATTTCCTTGTCGATGGTTTCCTTAAGCTCACTGTTGTTTAATACTTGAGCATCACTGGCTGATCCATTGCTTACTACTTCTGTGCAAATGAACTTGTAGTCAGCGTCGACCAAGGCCATGAGGATAATGGAATGGTGAACCTTATAGTTGTAGTACGACAAGCCACCACGCCTGAATGGCGACATGCTACCTTTCCAAGGCACCCACACGGTTGTGCAGATGCCATCTCTCGCCAAACTGCTTGGCGATGTTCTTCCAATCATCTGGCGTTTCAGGCCAGGGAATTAGTTTCTCAGCAAATTTTATAAGGATAGTATCGCAGACCTGACAGATGATCTGGGAGATGGTGTTTTGTGCGACACAGAAATCATACATCAAAGAGTGGTAGCTGTCCTCTGATGCTAGGTACCGCAATTTTATTGCCAACTTTATGACAGCTGTAAGGGGCTACATTCTGAATAGTCATCTGCAAAGTCTTTTTTGGTGTCAGTCCGAAATGGTTTGGTAATGAGTCAAAAGCCTTCTAACCATTTTGTGATGTGATATGATCAGTAAATACTACTTGTCCTTTATAGCATCTGAATAATTGTTTTGAAAATAGTGATAAAAGGAGGAATTATTTTAATGTATCTGCAGCAGATAACGTTTTGAAAATGTGCCTAGAGGAAAAAGTAATTGAAGTGAGTAACTTCTCCTTTTTTCACCATGTGGTTTACTCTTATAGCAGCAATATTTTCCATTTTGATTTCATTTGGAATAGTAATTTGCAAACTTTATATGAGTAGGTCCAGAATTGGTTCACTCCATTCTCTGATGCATGTCATAAAAATTAGAAATATATATATGGTTTTAGTATACTATGCCATGATATGGCCAACCTTAGACTCCAAACAATCATATGCTCATACTAAGCAACACAAACAGTGATCAAGCACTGAAATCAGATCATTTTAATTAATATGGCATAAATCATTGTAATTAAACTGATATTTTGAATTAATGAAAATGAGATAAACAATAATTGTTAAAACTGTTTCCCAATGTTGTTAAACATTCCAGCCAGTAGAGCGATTCAAGCCCTCATTGGCTTCTTGTTTATTTTATATGTATTTATTTAGGAAACATTGTAGCTGAATTAAATTTCCTTTAGCCAAATTTTGTCAATTTTAAGTTATTGGCTGATCTGGTGAATGGAAAAAAGCCTTCGAAATATATTGCAGTGGTATATTTCTGGTGTGTGTTTTTCCAGCCAACATCGGTTCCGGAATGCTGGATGCCGGTGACCAGTTCGGCCGCACTCCCCTGATGTTCTGCGTGCTGGCCGACCGACTGGAGTGTGCCGAACTACTGCTGAAGGCCGGCGCGCAGACCAACATGAAGGACAAGGGAGGAAGGACGGCCCTTCACTGGGCAGCTCACAAGGTTTACCCCTGAGCTATATTTGCCCCTGAGCTATATTTGACCATGAGCTATATTTGAACATGAGCCATATTAGACCCTGAGCTATATTTAACCCTGAGCTGTATTCGACCATGAGTTACATTTGAACCAGAGCCATATGTGAATCTGAGTGGTATTTGACCTGAGCTTATACTTCTTAAGGATAGGGCGAAGACTATAATGAAGGATACAGATTGCTGGGGGAGAGGAAAGACTTCCTTGCACTGGGCAGCTCACAAGGTGGCTCAACGTTATCAGTCTACTGTAAAATCATTTATATTTGTTAGCATGTTTTTTTTTAGTTTTAAAAAAACAAACGATTTTCGTGGAAACATAAATGCGTAGATTTCTGATTTTGGGGGGAAAAAACGAATGAAGTCAGATATTTTCAGATTTATTTGTGTTAAATTTGTGGATCAGTCAATCCACTGTATAAAAGAAAAATAATGTCCCACAAAAAAAAGACCCTGAGCTATATTTGATTCTACGCCATATTTGACACGAAGTTATATTTGATCTTTGGCTATATTCAACCCTGAGCCATACTTCTATCTGAGCCATACTTGGCCCTGAGCCATATTTGACCCTGAACTATATATGATAATGAGCTATATTTGACCATAAGCTATATTTGACCCTGAGCCATAATTGACCCTGAGCCATTATTGACCCTGAGCCATATTTGACCCTGAGCCATATTAAACCCTTAGTCATATTTCACCCAGAGCTATATTTGACACAGAGCCATATTTTACCCAGATTAATATTTGACCTTGAACCATATTTTACCCTGAGCCATATTTATCCTGAGATATATTTGATCCTCAGCCATATTTGACCCTAAGCTAAAATTGACCCTAAGCTAAAATGGACACTGAGCCATATTTGATCCTGAGTCATATTAGAGCCTTAGCCATATTAGGTTCTGAGTCATATTTGATCCTGAGCCATATTAACCCCTGAGCAATATTTGACCCTGAGCCATATAAGACCCTGAGCCATATTTTACTCTGAGCTATATTTGACCCTGAGTCATATTTGACCCTGAGCTATATTTGACCCTGAACCATATTTGATCCTGAGCAATATTTTGCACTGTGACATATTTGACCCTGAGCTAATAGACAGGGAAATTGATGGAATGAGATGTCCTGGTGCATAATTTGTAAAGTAAAACTTGGCCTGAATTTAGTGAAATGTTCTATGATTGCTCCATGGGCAAGTTTAAAATACTTTATTTAAAATTTTCAAAAACAAGCATTTCTTGTTGTTGCAGGGTAACGTTCGTCTAATAAAGCTGCTGCTGTCCAAGGGGTCCGACTGTCACATGAAGGATAACGAGGGCCAGACAGCTGTACACCTTTGTACAAGACACAAATCACCAAAGTGCATGACTCTGTTGCTACGGCAACTGTCACCGGGTGAGATAGACGATCAGGACAGAAACAAGGTACTACAGCACAAGATCGTCTTAATAAACAAATTATGTAAAGTATTAGTTACGATTCTACATGGAAACATGATTTTTTGTCCTTTCTTGGTTGACAAGTAGTTTAGGATAAAAAAAAAATTCTTGATGATAACATTTTCTCTAACACTTTAACTCTCATGGTTGAGTACTATTGGTTAAAACGGTTACGCAGATTAATTGATTAAAAAAAAAATATATACCAAAATGTGCAATGTTTAACACAATGCAGTCGATATTCAATGTGTTGTTTTTAATTTAATGCTTAAATAAGCAGATATGCATATCTGTGGCTCTGATGAAGATTGTATGTTTCAAGCAGGATCGTTCTGGGAAAACTGGGCTTAATGCATGTGCGTAAAGTGTCGTCTCAGATTAGCCCAGATTGCAGTCTGCACAGGTTAATCAGGGATGACACTTTCCGCTTTCATGAAATTGAACATGGTTAAAAAAAGGACTCTTCTTAAAGAATGTCCAGTTGAGACGCAAAAGTGTTGTCCCTGATAAGCCTGTGAGATCTGCACAGGCTTATCTTTGATGATTTGTTATGAATATGCATTAAGCCCCATTTTCCCAGAAAAAGGCTCATTTTGTTTGTATCTTTTTCAGAGGACAGCATTACACTGGGCAGCATCATACGGGAATTTAGAACATGTGAAAATGCTGATCAAGCAGGTTTGTGCAAAACACTAGTCACACTATGTCAGCATGTTCATAATAATTTTTTAGCCTATACGCATTAATTCAATCTTGTTTGGTTGATAAAATATTGTTTTTTTTTAAGGATGGCCTTAAGCAGCATTTTTGTCACGTTACGTGGATATCATATTTAAGTTGTACTTTCGTGCACAGTACATGTGCTTGATGTTTTGGATATAGAACAGAGAGAAGGCTAATTTTCGCAAAAATCAATGTATTAATAATGTTCTTTAACAATAACCCCAGAGGAGTTTGAAACTAATTGAGATAAAAACTCAGACTCGGCTCTAAAGTGGTTTAGTGTTAAGATGCTGGTCTAGGAATCGGAAGATCTCTGCTTCAAATCCCACTTAGACTACAGGAATTGGCTGAGCAAAAAATAAATCTTTACTCTGGAGTATAAATGGGTACCTGTGAGGGAATTAAGCCAATGTACTATGACTGCATACTTCCCAGAGTGCAAACCGACAACTTATAACCCAGTAAATTTTGAAGTCGGCTAAAGATGTACCATCATCAATGTCAGAATTTAAACCACAACCTTTACCTTTACTTTTCTCCGTTGCAGGACTCAAACATAGGTATCCCTGACATTGAGGGCAAGACGCCACTTCACTGGGCGGCCAGTAGTCGAGATGCAGAGGCCGTTAACTGTGTCAGGCTCATTTTGGTAATGTGGCTTATTTTGGTAACTGGGACTCATTTTGGTAACTGTGGCTCATTTTAGTAACCGTGGATTATTTTTGTAACTGTAGCTCATTTTGATTAGAGTGGCTAATTTTTGTAATTGTAGCTCATTTTGCTAACTTTGGCTCATTTTAGTAACTGTAGCTCATTTTGATTAGAGTGGCTAATTTTGGTAATTGAAGCTCATTTTGCTTACTTTGGCTCATTTTGCTAACTTTGGCTCATTTCAGTAACTGTGGCTCATTTTGGCAACTGTGGCTCATTTTGATAAATGTTGCTTATTTTGGTAAATGTGGNAGGCGGAAAGTGTCGTCCCTGATTAGCCTGTGCGGACTACAGCGGCTAATCTGGAAAACACTTTAAGCTCAAACATTTAACCCTCTTTTCCCTTAGCGAGGCTCAAATGTATTTTAATTGACTGGTTTCCCCATTTTTTCAGTCATTCCAGCTGCAATTGCAGCCACCCAGTGGTACCAGTCTACCGCCCCTCAACAGTGGCACAGTCACACAAGTAATCAAGATCAATAATGCACAAAAGGTACTTACATGCCCTATTTAATATTTGTTTATTAGACACTGAAAAATAGTTATGCGAGAGCAGAAAGTAAACGGAGAATCTGTTGGTTTTTATGTTTGGTAAAACTCGAGCATCATCACTGGAAAAAAATAAAATTTATTTATTGATTTTGCAAAAGCCATCTTAAAAAGATTATCCCGTTCCTGTGTTGATATAAGCCGTTGTCAAACCCAAAATAAACACCAGTTCACAGATGGTTTTGCATAAATAAGTACAGAATTGCAAATACTTGTCTTTAGCATTTTGTTTATTTATTTGCAAAATATTCAGTCGGTTTGTCTATAAATGGTAACACTGTTCTTTAAGCTACATTTGTAACAATTTTCATATAAGTTTATTTTATTCTTTCAGCAACCAATAAGAATGCGTTTAAAATTGTCTTATTCTCAAAATGGAAACATTGTGACGGAAATGGGGGAGGTGAATTCTTTTCCACAGGAGTTATGGAAATAGTACAAAAGCTCCGATTAGTTTCCTTAAGCCAATTGATTTTGTGAAAAGACGAACAAAGAGAGCCTCAGCTGTGAATGTGGTGTATAATGGAACACAAAAAAGAATCATCTTGTAGCAAAGTTGCTGCTTCAAGCGTGGAAGAATAATGCAATGCTGCCGTCTGTGAAATTCTGTGCTTAAAGTGTTGTTGTTATGTCATTTTCTTGTGGATAGAATCCGTACAGAGTTATCATGTAAAATGGTGAAACCAAAGGTTTTGATCAATGAAATGCGCATCAATGTACTGATCTACATAAATTATTAAATGAGTGCATTATAATAATGTTAAGTCAATGTTATTGTTGTAAAATGTTAATCCAGAAAAAAATGTTCTTGAATTACGTCCTTATAAAAGTATGTTAATATCAGTGGTTTTGTTTATGTGAGCTGAAAGTTTGTACATAGATAGCACAAGTCATAAGCTAGGTGTTCAGTTACTATATATTGAACTGCCAATTTTGAAACAGTTTTATTTTATCAGAACTTTACATTTAGATTATTCAGCCCGATATTGTTTATTTGTGCTAAATGACCAATAAGTTTGACCATGTTGGTTTAAATGCCACTTTTTGTCAATGGCAATAGATAAACTATCACAGTTCAGTAATATATGTTAACAATTCTTTTATATAAAATAACCTGGCCTGTGTTTTAGTAACAAGTTCTCTTATTGTCTTTCCTAGGTCTTAGTCATTCTGTTTAATTTGTTAATATTCTTTATTTAGTTTTGTATTAAATGATAATATATCCTTTGTCCGCTCCTCATACACCTAGGTTCATACCCCAAGCTCCTGAGGGAAAGCCTGAGCTAATTTCCAAAATTCAGTAAATTGTTCAAAGGGACTTGGTTCACAGATTTTCGTATTTTTGAAAAATGTCATTCATTTGTTAATTAATTAACTAACTAAACTGTTATTATTTTGTATAATTTAAAATAAAAATGGTAACAAGGAAAACAACAATGTGCCTGTCCTGGGGGTTCAAACACTGGACCCCTAGTATCATATGCTCATGCTCTACCAGTACACCACGCTGGCTTTGCAATTAAGTTAGTAGTTTTAACGCTTTTTACTTAAAACATTGTACATATTTGTGCTATATAAACAATTAAAGTGTTACAAAGGCATTATTATTTTTCTCCTTGCTAATGGTTGATTATCAATAGGCAGATAAAAAAAATAAATGTTATTTTCCTTGCTTGAATGTAACGCAAACGTTCATTTTCAAATCTGATTTTTTTTTTAAAGTTTAATTTTTCCAAACTGTGAACAAGTCTAGCTGTTTGATATATACTGGTGTTTTTACTTGAATTTGTTTTATACCACTAGATTTTGCTGGGATGTTTCATATGTTACTATTTTGTCAAACAAATATCAATAAGACATAGAAACAATTGATTTTCAAGTTTTTATATATTACATGTGCTAAGTAAAGTCACTTTAGTACAAAGTTTAGTCACTTTAGTACAAAGATAATTCATTTTAGTAGAAAGTTAAGATTTCCCCAAAAAGCTATGGGAAAACTTACTCGTGTCTTAAACTATTTCAGATTATTAATTATTTAATTGTTGAGTTACATAAACTTTTGAAAGTGCTTCACAAGAACAGTTTGGTTGTTATATTCGCCGGGCATTCCATTTGTTCATTTTTGCCATGCTGTAGATTTGTACTGAAATTATGCATTTTATGTCTTAAGTGCAATTTCCACATTCATTCATGCTTTACAGATAGGATAGGAAAATATGTGCATTATGTTTAGAAAGTATAAATGCAGTAATTTTGATAAATCAAACTGATGAATTTAGGAACTCTTCCTCATTTATTTTCGGGACTAGTTTCTAGCTGCATCTTGAGGTTATGTTTAAATTTTCAAGTAATACTTAAAAAAAAACTACATCTTGCAAGTTTAAATTAAAATCACCTGAACTTAGCAATTTCGTAAATACTTAATAACAGAATTGCACAAACACATGCAATAGAATGTTTAAACAAAGTATTAGTCTTANGACACTGTTTGAGTTTACAAAACCAACTATTGGTAATAAATGAGCCTCATTCTTGGAAAACAGGGTTTAATGCATGTGTGAGTAAAGTGTCATCCCAGATTCGCCTGTGCATTCAGCACAGGCTAATCAGGGACAACACTTTACGCTTTTATTGTATTTTTCAGTAAAAGGTAGTCTCTTCTACATGTAAGTGAAAATCCAGTTGAGATGGAAAGTGTTGTCCATGATTAGCCTGTGCTGGCAGGGCGACACTTAAGGCAAATTCATTAAGCCCTGTTTTCCAAAAGTGAGGCTCTTTCTTGGCAATTTAAAAAAACAACACAAACCCCACAAACAAACAACAACTAAAATATATTGCCAAATGTTCTTGCTTTGAACAATATTGTCTTAATTTAATACATATATCGTACAAACACTTTACTTTTGCTTATTTCAGTTTCTTAAAGCTTAACATGTTTCATCCATAGCCTTCATCAATTGTATTAATATAAGCTTAAAAAAATTAAGTGACATCAAAGTCATGCATTAACATACCATTGTTTGGGAGAAAATACCTGAAACACATAATATTACACAATACAAAGATATATTAGGGTTGATGCAACAGCCATAAAGTAATAGTATAATATATTTAAATAAAATATTTTTGAACAATGTTGTCTGCTAATCTGTGACCAGGTCATTCCAAGGTCGTGTCTCTGCTGTTGTAAATGAGCCTTGCTATGAGAAAACAGGGCTTAATGCATGTACATGTGTTTAGCCCAGTTTCCCCCTGAACAAGGCTATATTAAATTGATAAGTTTTTTTATTTGGTGAACAATGTTGTCTTCTAATCCATGACCAGGGCTAGAATTATAGACTATAGAATCATAGACTAAGACTAAATAAAAGAATCCAAATATTGTGTTATCCATAATTTGTATCATAAAACAATCACATTCAATATAAAGAGAACTACACAAAAATCACTTTTTATTCATTTTACATGATTTGATATCTCTAGAAAAATTTTAAATTTGGAAAACATAAGTCGGAGTCTATAATTTAGACTTAAAACGTTTGTAAATCCGTGACCAGGTCATTCGAAGATCGTGTCTCTGCTGTTGAACAACAAGGCGGAGTTCTCGAGTTCTGACCAGAACGGGGCCACACCTTTACACTACGCAGCCCAAAACAACCCTGTTTTCTCAAAGCACTTTCATAGTGAATGATCGCCACAAATACATTAATGTTTATTTCAGTGTGTCGTAAATTCTAAAAAAAAATGTTTGTTGTTTTTTTTATTATTTATTATTACAAGTCAACTAAAATGCATTCTGGGGTTGTTTAATTTTCTTCAAATCACAATTGGTAAATGAATATATGACTTAGTTAAGTTTAGTTAACAAACATAAGTATCCCATTCAAGAGACTCTTGGAAAATGGGTCTTAAACCATGTGCATAAAGTGTGGTCTTAAATTAACCTGTGCAGTCTTTAAATTTCAATCCCCACTTTGGAGCGTTCTTTAGATCGCCCCAAAGACACCAAGAACTGGTTCTACACAGGAATTCGACTCATAAATGTTTTGAAAAGCCTTAGGCTTTTAGTGTAAAATAGGTTTAAACTAAGCGTATCCCATTCAGGAGACGGTGGAAGTGNGAATCTGGGACGACACTTTACACACATGCATTAAGCCCAGAGGATCGAAAATATATCAGAAATTTTTGTCTATTTTATAAAACTAACTTTTTTATGGCTACACTTTCAGATGGGGATATAGATTTTCCCTTTTCCATACGTCTACCATTTTGACTGAATTCACTTCTCTTTCTATTTCCCTTATTCAGAAATTCACAAATTTTACGGAAAAGTCATTTTTTTGACAAAAACTAAACAATTTCATACTGACAAATATAAATGATTGTAAAGTATTTCTCTATCAACCACATATAGGAGACTGTGGATATATTGTTATGTCTACACATTTATTAAAACACATCTAGCAAAGTTTCAAAGGGAATCTCTCTGTTATTTGGTTCCTGTCATAGGCTAATCTGGGACAACACTTTACGCACATGCATAAAGCCCTGTTTTCTCAGAGCACTTTTCATAGGGAATGATCGCCACAAATACATTAATGTTTATTTCAGTTTGTCGTAAATGCTTAAAAAAATGTTGTTTTTTTTATTATTTATTATTACAAGTCAACTAAAATGCGTTCTAGGGTTGTTTAATTTTCTTCAAATCACAATTAGTAAATGATATTATATGATTTATATATATATGACTAAGTTTAGTTTAGTTAACAAACATAAGTATCCCATTCAAGAGACTCTTGGTAAATGGGTCTTTAACCATGTGCATAAAGTGTGGTCTTAAATTAACCTGTGCAGTCTTCACATTTCAATCCCCACTTTGGAGCGTTCTTTAGATCGCCCCAAAGACACCAAGAACTGGTTCTACCCAGGAATTCGACTCTTTAATGTTTTGAAAAGCCTTAGGCTTTTAGTGTTAAATAGGTTTAAACTAAGCGTATTCCATTCAGGAGACGGTGGAAGTGTTCCTGTCACGTGCGAACATCACCGACGAAGCAGATGTGGAGGGCCGCACACCGTTCATGTGGGCAGCAGGCAAGGGGGCCGACCAAGTGTTGGAGACCTTCCTCAAACACAACGTGNTAAACTGTGATAAAGCCGACTAAACAAATTATAAAGATAAAATTAAGGTAAGTCATATAACTTGAATGCAGTTTTTTTATTGACAAATATTAAGCACAAGTCCTAATAATATAATAAACAATTCTAAAGCATCAGCATTCAACAAATTACATGTATAAAGTAAACACAATAACATGACCAAGGAATATGTTTAAAAAAAAAGATAAACACCGCAAAAATCATCAATCGAATATATCAGATAACAAGCAAATTCGTTGAATTGATATCCTCCACCACAAACATTTTGTTTGTGACAGACGGATTGATGGACGGACGGACAAAGCCAATTCTATATCCCTCCGCCTTTGGCGCGGGATAAAAAATAATTGAGCTAAACAATGTAATGTTTTTTTTTCAATCCAATCTCAGCTCCATCACACCCACACCATCATAGGGGTGCTGCACCATTTTGGGTGATATATTCATCCATTTTTTTTTTATAAATAATTTATTTATATATAAATTGAACAAATACTACCGGGTAATCAAATAATAATAACAATAATAGGGACCCTGGCATAACTCTAACCATCCATAATGTTTCAAAGATAAATAAAAAANAGGGACATAGAAAATATTTGAGGTGGTACGCAAACTTTAACATTCCAACGCTCACGCACACGCTCACGCTAACGCCAACGCTCATGCCGGGATGAGTAGGATAGCTCCACTATATATATATATATATAGTCGAGCTAAAAATAATAACAATAAAAGGGACCCTGGCATAACTCCAACCATCCGTAATATTTCAAATATAACTAAAAAAGCATTCTTCAAACAGCATCTTTTTGCAGTTTGCTATACATAGCTTTTCACTCGTGTATATAATATAGTTTCACAAATCAGTGTGATCATGCCAAATACATAAATTAATCAAAATGGGAAAATATCATGTTGATATTTAAAACGCACTTAGAATCTAGTACAATATGTTATGAAAATATATACCCCTCTATAATTGTTTGTAAGGAACATGATACTTATTGCATTATGCCAAATATCTTTTAAAAGTCATTACTTTTGTGTGTGTCAATTATGAAAACAATATGAATGATTTTTCATAAGTAAATAATAGAAGGACACAGTCAGGGACAACGATAGGATATAATATATACTCGTGCACATAATTCAATATTACAATAATTGTTATGTATAAGGACATATGTGGCTGTTCTGAAAAAACTGGGCAAAATGCTTGTGCGTAAATTGTCATCCCAGATTAGNACTTGAATATACATTTTGAGCAAAAGTTATTAGATGGAAAAAAATCAGCAAAACTGCAGCAACACCCCTTAAAAAGACCTAGCATTCCAAATTTTCCCAATTTCAGGTTTTTAAGCGCTAATTTTTCCCAATTGGTGTGGTACAGGTACTTTTCCCTATTGGGCAAAACAATTCGCTGTCACATGCACCTGCACATTTTAGACTCCGCCCACTAGTTTACAAAAGGCAGTGCATTCATATAAAAATCATAGTTTATGTAACTCACAATCATTCAATACATTTAGTATAATTTTACTCATTGATGTCTGCATAAAACATTAGTGTACAAGAAACTGCATTTAACTACGATTTATATTGTCATTATGAACTGTTTTTACTAATAATGAAAAAGGTATTAAACGCAATGAACATTCTAGGTATTTATGTGGTTACACAAAAACAAAAACAAACAGTTAACACAACTTAGCAACCAATTTTGTTGAGAAGAAAACCCCTCAGAAATCAAACTTTTTTCATAAAAAAAAATCAGTTAATATTCTTAAACAAATAAGATGAATACATACAACATATATACATTGCTGTATATATAAACACTGAATATAGATCAATTCCATGCATACAACATAATAACCGACTAGAATGATATTTGTCTGGGAAAACTAACACTGTGACACATTAAAAAAAATGTGTGTGATTAGTTTAATGTTTTTCTTACATTTTCTGCTCTATGAGCATGATATTAATGCATATTCAAAAATCTTTTAAAGTGCGCTTAGATTGACAGAACGATTTCCAGACATGCTGATCACCCACTGACCATGCTTGATACCCTGAGAGATGGAATGTATTGCATTTACAGAGATGTCATGATTGCCCTTCTAAAACGCTGGCTTATCCAAAACTTATTAGTTTAAAATGTTTTAATATCAGTTATAAATCAATTTGAATGAATTTTTATGAGTATATCAATATAGGAAACTTTGAGGAACAACAACATGCTATAATATATACAAGGGCACAGAATGCACAATAAAACTAATTGTTATATATATGAGAACACAGTCTGCAAGTATAAAAGGGTACACACAAAATGTATTGATTTAGACAGTAAAGTGTCAAATTGTTGTAGCTACATATTTAATGCAATTTAAACCATCTGAATCATCAATCAAGATAGGTGTAAAATAACTCTATTCCACCTTGAACACCAGGATACTGCTGTTCTCATCCAGTCCCACAATAATGGAGGCAGTGTGTGTGTTGTAACAGACTGACCATGGGTTCACCACTCCGTCCTTATTTGTAGTAAGAGTGGCCAGCTTCCTTCTGCCCTCACTGTCCACCTGTATGATGGACTGGTTTCCACATACCAGCACCTGGCCTGCAGGTGTCATGTGTACTACAGTTGGGGTTTTTAGTACAGGGTCAGTGAGGGTGGCCAGAACTGAACCATCCTTTGCAAGGGTGAGAACCTTGTGCTGGGAGGAGTTTGTGATATACAACTTGTCCCCTGACAGACTAACAGCACATCTGTATACTGCAAAACAGAGTAACATCAAGATATTTAAGTATATGTGTAGCAGTTATTATAACAAATCTTATTTAAACTGTATTTATAATGTGTTGTTCAAATTAAATTATTAAGAGCTGCAGAAAATCCAATCCTAATTATTATTGAGGTTAGTCAGGAAGTTTTATTCCAGTTTTTGCTTTCTATTTATGTTGACATGTTTGTGTGTGACTCGTGTTTGAAAAATTGAAGTCTCCCACCAAAACATAAGGAGATAGTTCTGCTGCAATATGCACATGAATGTGTCAGGTGGTGTGACTAAATGCAGTTATAATAGATTATCCAAACATGCACACAAGACAATCATACTAAAGAATAACTATAGATACTGGTAAGAGAGTATTTTTATGTCCCCGGTANTGAACGAGTCCCTTTAAATATATTGCTCGCCAAAAACTCAACAAAATGAAATTGTGTTTTTTTAAAGGTCGTCAAAGAACTATACCTGTTTTCGGCCCCATAACCGGTCATAAATGGAATAATTAAAATAGACACTAGACGTGACCATGCCATTTATAACTGTCCTCTTTTTAAAAGCTTCTTTTTTTTTCAACATGCTGACAAATTCCTACACTTATAAATTCAACACAAGACTGTTATTGATTTTTTTTTATTGTTATGAATCTATATAAGGGAATGGGTTAGCCAATCAGCGCTTATGGCAAACATGTGTAAGGGTTATTTGAAAATTAGATTCATAAGATATGATACTAAAATCCTGCACCAGCTGAGTCCAGGCTTTGATCAAATAGCTCGTTATTATAGAATTGTACCGTTAACCTGTCTGACTCAAGGGCAAAGTAACCCTATTTGGAATGTTTAAAAAATAATACAAGGTGCATTGCCTAAATCCATCCAAAGAATTTCAAAAAATTGTACAAGTGATATGATTTGCAAACAATGCACATTTATCAAGTTAGGTTTGAACAATATGCATGTGCATGCATATTTTTGGAACATTTTAAGAATATATTACAAAAAAATGTTTCTTAAATATTAAAGGCCTAAAAGTAAAAAAAATGACTGTAAAAAAGCCAAAACCACCATCCATCTTTTACACGTTCAGACTGCTATGAATTGTTTTTCATGTAACATGTTCTCCAAAGCAACTTCTAAGCAGTTCAACACCATTTGGTTATTGAACTTAGTTTTCTAGATTTTTAAAGGAGCGTGGTTGAGTAAAATCGTAAATCGAGGACCGTGACAAGCTAATACCACTTAATGTTGCCTATTGCTTTTATTTAACCTTCAATTAATAAACAGCAGAATGAAATTATACAATAACTAGAACTCCGCGAGTTGGATGTGTCGCCTGATGGCAAATGGGTTAACCAAGAAATTGGCCCATTTCAATTAGTCTAAGTCCAAAATAAGGTCAAGGTCAAAATGAGGTTGGTTGATGCTGGTTTGTATAGGGTGATGAGAGACAACATCCATGCATGTATCAAAGCTCTGTAACAAGCGGTATTGATGTCAGACGAAACGGTCAAAATGTGTTAACCAAGATTTTCGTACGGACGGACAGATGGACAGGACAAACACTATATGCCTCCCGCATCGTAGATGCCGGGGGCATACAAAAAAACTATCAAAAAAATTAAATGTTTAAAGTAAAGCTCAAGACATTGTAGTTATGAACCTTTTTTGGGTCGCGGTCGCAGATTTTGAAATCTTAACGTGGACCTTAAGTTCAAGGTCAAGGTCACAGGGGTCAAAACTTTAATGCGCATGGAAAGGTCTTGTCCAGATACACATGCGTTCCAAATATGAAAGCAATATCTGAAGGGACACAGACGTTATGAGCTTTTTTTGAATCGCGGCCGCAGGTTTTGAAACCTGAACGCGGACCTCATGTTCAAAAATTTCATGCGCATGGAAAGGTGTTGTCCAGAAACACAGTGACATGCATACCAAATATGAAAGCAATATCTGAAGGGACACAGTAGGTATGAGCCTTTTTCGAATCGCGGGTGCTGATTTCAAAACTTGAAGGATTACCTAAAGTTCAAGGTCAGGGTCACAGGGGTAAAAAAGTGTATGCGCATGGGAAGGTGTTGTCCAGATACACATGGGTACCAAATATGAAAGCAATATCTGAAGGGACACAGTAGGTATGATCCTTTTTCGAATCTCAGTCGCAGATTTCGAAACCTGAACGCTGACCTCAAGTTCAAGGTCACGGGTGTCAAAAATTGTATGCGCATGGAAAGGTGTTGTCCAGATACACATGCATACCAAATATGAAAGCAATATCTGAAGCGACACAGTTGTTATGAGTCTTTTTCGAATCACACTCGCAGATTTCAAAACCTGAACGCTGACCTCAAGTTCAAGGTCAAGGTCACAGGGGTCAAAAATTGTATGCGCATGGAAAGGTGTTGTAAACCAAATATGAAAGCAATATCTGAAGGGACACAGAAGTTATGAGCCTTTTTCGAATCGCGGTTGCAGATTTCTAAACCTGAACGCTGACCTCAAGTTCAAGGTGAAGGCCACAGGGGTCATAATGTTATGCGCAGGGAAAGGTGTTGTCCAGATACACATGCATACCAAATATGAAAGCAATATCTGAAGGGACACAGAAGTTATGAGCCTTTTTCGAAAAGTGTGACGCAGACGCCGCCGACGAAGTAAAACCTATATGTCCCCTGACCATAGTCAGGCGACACAAATATATCCTAGCTGTCGTCACTGTCATGTATTTTTATTGAAGGTGTCTTAGAGACAAATCAGGATTAAATTGTTAAATTGGCCAAAGCCATATAAAAAAAGTTGATGTAGTTAATAAAAATCATTTGTATTGATCAAAACCAACAAAATAATAATCACAGTTTGTAGAGTCCTAATTTCTAGGAGTTTACGAATTTACAACATTTCAATAAACCATGTACTAAGTTGAGTTATCGCAGGACGTACGACAGACCAGGGAAAAACCCATACTCTCGAGTGAAACAAGTCGGGGCTGTTAAATAATTTGCTTACAGTAAATGGCTAGACAGTCAATAATGACAGAGTAGACAGACCAGGGGTAAACCCAAAGCCCCCTCTAGTGTAACCGGTCGATGACTTTAACATATTTGAGCCTCATTCTAGGAAAATGGGGCTTAATGCATGTGCGTCAAGTGTCGTCGCAGATATGTCTGCGCAGTCCAAAGTCTGTTCTAAACAAAAATCCAATCTAGGCGGCAAGCGTCATCCCTGATTGGCCTGTACAAACTGCACAGGATAATCTGAGACAACCTTTTAAGCACATGCATTAAACCCCGTTTTCCCAGAGCGAGGCTCAACAAATTTCTTTCAAAAACAGCTCACAGTAAATGGTGCCACAGTCCAAGACAGGGTAGATATGCTGTACATCATTTGCTCCTTATACATCATGGCCAGCTCCTTGCCTCGTATTGCGGTTATCTTCTCACCGAATGCCATCTCCCAGGCGTACAACTTTAAAATCTAAATATAAATATACATAGGGTATAATAGAACAATGTTCTGGGAAAACATGGCTTAATGCATTTGCGTAAAGAGTTGTCCCAGATTATCATGTGCAGTCTGTCCAGGCTAAGCAGGGACGCAGATTTATGCTTTTATGGTATTTTTCGTTTGAAGGAAGTCTGCTTAGTGAAAATACAGTTTAAGCAAAAGTGTCGTCCCTTATTAGCCTGTGTGGACTCCACAGGCTAATCTAGGGTGACACTTTACGCAAATGCATTAAGAACAGTTTTTCCAGAACAATGCTCATTATATGACCACAATGTTCTGGTTGGTTGTATCTCACTAATGGATTGTGGGATGTTTTATTTTACCAAGATTACAACTGATGTTTAATATAAAACAAGCGGGTCATGGGTCCTAAGGTGCTTATGTTAGAGCACAGGGAACTTAACTATTCTTTATACAACTTAAAAATCTGATATAAAAAAAAAAATTTTTTTTTTATTGAATTGAATAAATTTTGTTTATTGATGGGTGCAGAACTTAAAGAAAAGGTTATTTAAAGGGACCAAATGCAAAGTCAAAATCTATGAACAAATCTAATAGAGGGAATATAACATCACTACAGTGTTCTGGTGGGTTGATTGTGGGATGTTCAACAACACTACAAATTATGTATTTAAATTTATGAAAAAACATAAGCAAATTATTAAAATGATATTTCCCGTTTATGGGTTGAAGTATGGTAGAATCCTAACGAAATAAGGCATATTTAATTTAAAAAAATACATTTGACCTCAGTGTGTTAGGTAATGGCTAAATTATGAATAAGTCATCACATTTGTGATATTTGACCTCAATGGGTGAACTTGATATTGCCTCTTAGGTAATGGGTCTCGCATTTGACTCAGTCCCAGATGAACAAATGTGGTAAGTTTTAGGGATGTGGCTCCAATGTTATTATGTACATTTTCCAAAAGTCCCAATCTAATTTTAAAAGACTGTGATTTACAAAAAGAGTTATTAAATCTGATATAATTTGAATTGTAATTGAGTCTCACTCTGTGAAAATGGGGTTAAATGCAAGTGCGTAAAGTACAGTTTTCACAGGCTAATTAGGGATGACACTTTCCGCCTAAACTATATTTTTGCGAAGAAAAGACTTTCTTTAAATGAAAAATATCATACAAGTGGTAAGTGTTGTCCCTGATTAGCCTGTGCGGAATGCACAGGCTTATCTGGGTTGACACTTTACGCACATGCATTAAACCCCCTTTTCACAGAGCACGACTCAATTATATTGTTTTGTGATGCTTTATTGACTCCATTTGATGAGTGTCATATTCATATGATCCCTTATTAGGTTTTTGGTCTGAATTATATTCACCTCTACATAATCGATCTAACAGCATTACATTCATCTCACTTCTGAATAAATTACCGAACTTGGTGCCCAATAATCAGTGTGAAAAACATGTCTTCTTAAAAATTGAGGGAAATTGTACTGCTAACTTAAAGAAATTTGATGTAATTATATTTCATATGGTACGAACAAAAGACAATATTGTAAGATGACATAAAATTACTGACTTTCCAATGTTCACAGATCAATAAATTATCAGCTAATTTTCTAAATATTATGATCAAGAAGCCGATTACAAATCAAAATTCTTAAGATCTGCATTTGTATCGAAATGTCCCTCAGTGATAATACACGCCTTTGTATGATCGGAACTTATAGAACCCACATCAGAGCACAAAGACTATTTCACAAGATCCTTGCAATTTTGTAATTATGATTTTAACTCAGTCAGGAAATTCCTTTCAGATATTTATAATTGGACCATCAAATTCAATCAAAATGTTGTGCTATTCAAATATATTCCTAATACAGACACGGTAATTACAGTAATTCTACTGGCATGTNAGGAAAACCACACAATCTTACGCACCAAATATTGTAACGTGTACCCTGGCAGAGAAGATTTTTGATGTGATTTACTTCCTTAGACTATGGGGGTATGGTCAGTATACATTAAATAGACATGATTGGAAGAAATTAGGGACCAGAGGATCATTAAGAAATGTGATACGCCAAATGAGGAACCTCTAGGCCTTGCAGTTTGATGATTTTTAAAGTGTTCACTACATACATGAAAAACAAGTAACCATTATTATAGGGGGGGGGGCAATTTTGATCGCAGGGGCATGATTTGAACCGACTTGGTAGAGCACCATCATATGATGTTTAACACCAAATATTACAACTCTGACCCATGTGGTTTCAGAGAAGATTTTAAAGGCTATTTACTTTGTAAGTCTACATAACTCTAGTGAGTCCTGGGCATGTTCAGTTTTCACCCCAGTGACATGATTTGAACAAACTTTGTTTAGAACCACCATGCTATGTTCCATGACAAGTAACAAGCCTCTCAAGTGGTGACTACCGGAATATACCAAAATTCTTGGCCTTGCGGTCTTAGAGAAGCTATTTACACTTTTTTTCTACATACTTTTATAAGAAAATAAAGGAGCCCTGAAAGCGCACAAATTTTGACCTCAGTTGCATTATTTTTAAACAACTTTGTATGGCACCGTAATACGATGTTACACACCAAATACTAAACCCCTGACCCTTGCAGTTTCATAGAAGAAGATTGTTTAAGATATTTACAATACAAGTTGATATGCTTCAGACAAAATTTAACTATAAAACTTAACATTTCGCTCAAACGGGCTTTATCAAAGTTTACAAATTTTGTAAACTTTGATAAAGCCCGTTTGGGCAAATTATTAGAATAAAAGAGTGTTTTTTGCTATGAAAATGTATATCTTTATCCCTTGGATATCGAACTGAATATAAAACTTAACAAAGGGAAATAACTCTACCCAGAGGACAAAAGCCCTAGGTTACCCACCTGAGACCCAAAGGCTCTGAACTACTTTGAGAAGCTTTTNAATGGCGGATACTTTGACAAACTGTTTCATGCAAATACGCGACTGCAATGTGTTTTAAAACTTCAAACGCATTATTTGGATTGTATGTTGGAATTCTATCCGTGTTTTTTGCTATGAAAATGTATATCTTTATCCCTATTGGATATCAAACTGAATATAAAACTTAATAAAGGGAAATAACTCTACCAAGAGGACAAAGGCCCTAGGTTACCCACCTGAGACCCAAAGGCTCTGAACATATTGAGAAGCTTTTGTAATGTTTGTGTCGTAGATATGGCTTCTGACCTTTTTTTTACCATGACCCATTTTTATACGCCCGTTTTTTCAAAACGGAAAGTATAATATGTTTCACCCTTGGCTGGCGGGCGGCGGCGTCCACAGCAGTGTCCACTCTCTTATTCAAGTAGTTTTCATCCGATCTTCACCAAACTTGGTCAGAAGTTGTATCTAGACAATGTCTNTAGTTTTCATCCGATCTTCACCAAACTTGGTCAGAAGGTGTATCTAGACAATATCTAGGGCAAGTTGAAATATGGGTCATGTTGGGACAAAAATTAGGTCACGAGGTCACTTAGTGCATTTCAAGCATTTAGCATTTTGTCAAAAACCTTCGAATGGGCGTATCTTGTGACAATTGGCACTCTTGTTTGGCTTGGTTTAGATTTCATTAGAAAAAAATTTAAGTTTTGATCAAGTTTTATGCCTATTGGGCAAAAAGTGTGAATATAAGAGTGTTCATATGAGGACATGTAAGAAAAAGTGCCCTGTTCCCTGATGGCCATGTGTTATAATGGACCAAAACCATTTTTGAACTCAGCCAAGTTAGCATTTGAATAAATCTTCTGGCGTATGGGATATGTCATCCGCCAAGCAACCGGGAGGTCACAGGTTCGATCCCCACTGTGGAAGCTTTCTTTTGATCTCACCATAGACACCAAGCACTGGTTCTAGCCAGGAAATGGATTTAAACTTTCATCTAAATGTTCTGAGCAAAGTTTCACTAACGCTGTATTAGGATACGTCTCATCTCCCGCCACTGCCATGTTTTTGAATGAACCTTGCCTACATATACCATACATTCAAATACTGGCTTGTCACAATAGCGCATATTTTGTAAATGGGGGGGAAAATAGTATCAAACAACCAAAATGAAAGCCCTTACTAACCTGAACAATGAATCAATCATGCAAATACTGCCTCTTTTGTAAAGGCAGACTTTTCAATAAAGAAAAATCTTGAACAATTTAAAGAGAATAACCAAGATGAGGGGCCCTTTCATTTTATACCATCAATGCAAAAATGGATCTCATAAATCATGATTGTCACTGTTCATCACCAACCAATTCTTCTCTTCCTCATCATCATCATCATTATAATCATCTTCAGAAATAACCAAAATAAAACGTGGGATTACTCGGATATTTTGATGTGTGAGTGTTAAATTCGTGGATTGGTTAACCCATAAAATCAACAAATATTTGCTCTTGTAAAAAATTGGAAAGCATTACTGATACAAATTGACCAAGGCACTATTTCTGTATTGTTCACCCATTTACTTGGTTAATGTACATGTATATACAATATTGTACTGCAGTTACAATCAATGTCACAAATTTAGTGGTTGATAGGTTAACAATAGGTCCATTAGGGTTCACAGCTGTGCACGCCGCCACGCTCTTCACAGTTAAGATCCGGCTGAACCTCAGAGTTGAAATACCGAAAAAAAATCATGAATGATAGAATAAAAACCACAGGTCAATTATGGTTAAGGTCACCATGGTGTAGTGGGTACGGTGTCTGCCTATCAAGCAGAAGATCACCAGTTTGATTCCAGCTGTGGGAGCGTTCCTTAGCTCTTCCCCAAAAAGACCAAGTACTGATTCTACCCAGGAAACAATCTTAGATCATTAAAATAAGCCTAAGGCTTTTGATGCAATCAAGCTTAAATAAATATGTTTAAACTTATTTGGTTCACAGCACTGTATGCCGCGGCGCTCTCAGGTCACGCCTCCTCAGTAAAGATCCTGCTGAACCACNAATGAAATCCGCCTAAGCACTTCCAAGATATGGCTCCGGACACGAAAGTGCCGGACGGACAGAAGGACGGCCGGCCGGACGGACGGACAACGCCAAAACAATATCCCTCCGCCTCTGGCGGGGGATAAAAACCACAGGTCAATTAAGGTTAAGGTCACAAGGTGTAGTGGGTACGGTTTCTGCCTATCAAGCAGAAGGTCACCAGTTTGATTCCAACTGTGGGAGCATTCTTTAGCTCTTCCCCAAAAAGACCAATTACTGATTCTACCCAGGAAACAATCTTAGATCATTAAAATAAGCCTAAGGCTTTTGATGCAATCATGCTTAAATAAATATGTTTAAACTTATTTGGTTCACAGCACTGCATGCCGCGGCGCTCTCAGGTCACGCCTCCTCAGTAAAGATCCTGCTGAACCACGGCGCGCAGATCGACGCGACGGACTTCATGAAGCACACGCCACTGTTCCGAGCCTGCGAGATGGGCCACACAGACGTTGTGCAGACACTCATTGATGACGGGGCACGGGTTGGCATGCTGGATGAGGATGGGCGGTCACCCCTGCATTGGTATGCGGGCTTAATTGAAGTTCTTTGGAGTATGGAATAAATATATGTAAAGTTGTTAGGTGAGAAGTTAATTGGCCATGAAACCCAGAATTGGAACCCAGAATTAATGCAGACATTTTTTTTTAATCCAAACATTCACCTATCAATTCTTTATCTTATATTCTCTATTCTCCCCACATGTTTATTGTCTATTCCTCCAACATGTTTATGTCTTTTCCCCACATATTTATTTAATATTTCCCAATTCTTTATTTCTATTCTCCACATGTTTATTTCTATTCCCACATGTTTATTTCTATTACCCACATGTTTATTTTTTTTCTCCACATGTTTATTTCTATTCCCCACATGTTTATTTCTATTCCCACATGTTTATTTTTATTCTCCACATGTTTATTTCTATTCCCCACATGTTTATTTCTATTCCCCCATNTAACCTTTTCTATTCTCCAGGGCTGCACTGGGAGGCCACGCCTATATCTGCCAGACCCTCATCAAGTATGTGGTGGACCCTAATATCAAGGACTCATCAGATTAAACTGTGTTCCAAGATTGGCTCCTTTGTGTGGTTTGTTTAATGTTTGAGCCAAATACCGTTCTTTACCATGTATTACACGCAGTTTTATAACCCAAATTTAAATAGAAGAAATTGGTGCATGTTATTTATTGATAAAACAATTTCAAGAGTAAAATGACAGCCAATTAAAAAAAAATCAAGAGTAAAATGGCAGCCAATTTAACAGTTTTCTGTTTATACTTTTATTCCTCCATTTTTGCAAAAAAAAGTGGGTGTGCGTTATACATGGTTGCGTATAATACATGGTAAAGTACTGTTTGTTGTTTCCCTTGATTGTGGATCCCAGTTACAACTTCTTTTCAGAGTAGGCCCCTAAAATGCCTTTTGATGTTAGCTTGTTTGTTTGGTATGTGTAATGTTTGTTTAAAGTACTGTGTCGTCCAAAATGTCAAGGACTCATCTGGACGGAAGGCTGATTTACTATTTTCTGAGTTTAACTATTTTGTGCGGCATGTTAAAAGTATGGTGGATTTCAGATTTTGGAAAAAAAGAACAGAAATTTGCATTGGTTATTTTTTTTTTTAACCCAGGAATATAAATGATATTACAGTACTTGGTGCAGATTTATGTCAGCAATAAATTTTCCAAGGAAAATCGAATCTGTATGTGTTTTATTTAAAAATTAACCATTTATTTCCTAAATCATTTGTTGACCTTTTGAACAACTTGGCCTAGGACCCACAATATACTTACTAATGTTTTTTTTTTCCACAGGCGAACTCCAATACAGTGTGCAGCCTACGGTGGATATGTCAACTGTATGTCAGTTCTCCTGGAACACAAGGCTGACCCTAATGCCAATGACTGTGAGGTAAATCAGTGCTTAGTTTAAACCTATTTATTTTAGCTCAATATTGCATATTTGATCATATAATTTAAAGATATGGATCCTGTGTCTATTTGCTAAATAAAGAACATTCGTCACACACACACACACATGTGCAATTGGATTTGAATGTTTCACATGTGTGGTTAGATAATGAAACGATTTTCCTCTAATAATTCGTTAGTTCTTTCTCACAATCAAAATAAGTGTCATTTATTGATACCTTGCCACAACCTTCACACCATTGTAATGTTTGACCAACCCTTGTATTGGAAGGCTGCCGAAATCATCATTGATGCGCCACAAAGTAGTTGAAAATGTTGTTCAGAATTTGGGATGTTTCATAAACGTATGAACATGCGGGGGAGGGGGGGCAAAGGATCCCTCATGGAAGAAACCGCTCTTAAAAACAAACTTGAGGCTGTCTATTGAGAAATGCAATTGTGCACATTGTGACACGGAAAGCTGTCTAGAGGGCTTCACGGGGCCATTTTCTTGTTGAAAAGTGCATATACAGCCAGCTTTCAGCCGAAATGACCAAGGAAGATCCAGATATTCATATACTGCTGGATCATGCCAAGGATTTGTACTCTTCCCTTTTGAGGGGCAAAACGACGCTAGCAGATGATATGTTATGCGATTTTGATCAAACTCGAGAGGGCTACAGAGAAGAAGAAACATGAAATTGCCCAGACCTCAAAGACAAGCATAGTGTGGCTGAATTATTATCTGATGATTAACAATTCAAGGGTGTTGATTAAAGCATATCGTAATGGGTGTTTGTTGATGCATTATGCAGTGCCCGATTTGCCATCCATCTTTGCTGCAGCTGGATACATTACCTGCAATCTGCGTATTACTACATGTATCTGCACCAAATAAGCAACCTAGAAGAAATGAACCCGGACGTGTATCGAAAGTTCGGTATTGGTTTTCACGTTGTTTGTAGGAGCCAATAGTGCTGGGCTGGGCTAGGACTTGATCTTGTTATTGAGCAAACATGGATGATGTTTTTATAGAGCATATGTGGTCTAACTCGCGGCAGTGGAATGACCAAGGAAATGCAAACCCCTTGGACCCTATCTGCAACATCCGAGCACAACAGTGCGATGCAGGATTTCACAGACCTGACCTATACTACAATTCCACAACACAAAGACTCAACTGAGGCGTGCATCAAAGGGGATTCTTCTGATCTAGAGAAAATGCAGACACAGATTACAACCTGCTCACCATACACAGTTGACCCTACTCTCAGAAACATGGTCAATGGGATAGTGGCTTGGTCACATGTGAATGTATACGCAATTTAGGCGGTTGAGAAAACGATCATTAGAGATATCATAGGAAAGTCGGTCTTTGCTTATAAATTCACGAGAAAATACAGAGCCAAATCTCTTTGGAATAGCTTGGCTGTTAAGATCGCTTCTGAACATGCTTTTGATCCTGCTCTTCTGTTCCAGCGTTTTCTAGTGGTGTCAAAATCTGGAGATCCTTCCCTTGCAGTCGTATTGTCTTATGAACTGAGCTCCCATCCTGCTGCCTTCTTTGAAGCCAAGAACATACTTTGTACAGCAGATAAGCCTCAGATCGCTCAGGCAATTTGAGAGTATGCTGTAGACACATCATGTGAGGCTGTGATGAACTGTATTCATGAAACAGATGCATGNAAGGGATTTTGAAATCATTTGGCACATATGTTCACCATCATTGGACGGTGTGTCGCGCGAAAGAATTACGTCAATATCTCCAAGGTCAAGGTCACACTTTGAGGTCAAAGGTCAAAAATGGCCATAAATGAGCTTGTCCGGGCCATAACTATGTCGTTCATCAAGGGATTTTGAAATCATTTGGCACATATGTTCACCATCATTGGACGGTGTGTCGCGCGAAAGAATTACGTCAATATCTCCAAGGTCAAGGTCACACTTTGAGGTCAAAGGTCAAAAATGGCCATAAATGAGCTTGTCCGGGCCATAACTATGTCGTTCATCAAGGGATTTTGAAATCATTTGGCACATATGTTCACCATCATTGGACGGTGTGTCGCGCGAAAGAATTACGTCAATATCTCCAAGGTCAAGGTCACACTTTGAGGTCAAAGGTCAAAAATGGCCATAAATGAGCTTGTCCGGGCCATAACTATGTCGTTCATCAAGGGATTTTGAAATCATTTGGCACATATGTTCACCATCATTGGACGGTGTGTCGCGCGAAAGAATTACGTCAATATCTCCAAGGTCAGGGTCACACTTTGAGGTCAAAGGTCAAAAATGGCCATAAATAAGCTTCTCTTGTTTTGTGAGACAGCATGCAAAATATTCTGTGTCAATGCAGCATGTGGGGGTATACGTCACGTTAGTGACAAAGCTCTAGTTTGTTTGGTAATTTTCATGTTTTTTTAAAGTACTGGGGTAAATGGGGTGGAGCGCATTTCGATAAGCTGTATGCTTTCGATGAAATCGAGCTTACGTCAATATGTTAAGAAATTAAAATATTGAGGACTGGTCAGTGTAGGAAGCAAGACTATTTTCTGAGATAATCTATTTTGTGTGGCATGCTTTAAGTATCATGCCAACCCAAAATATCCAGGATTTCTATCGGTAGGCTGTTAAAATGTCTGGTGAGATTATGTTTTGTGGTATTATAAATGTTTGTTTTTACTCAGCCAATTCTTCTTCCCGGACCGTTGCTATGATAAATATGGATCATTTGCAATGACTTATCTTTTCAAATCAACAAAAATATAAATTTATAAGATAATATAACAAATCTATGAATGTACGTGTCCAGGAAAAGTCTGTTTTTTTTTTAAAAACCTTGAAATTTCATGTTGAGGAATATAAGAGATTTTACAGTAATACTTTGTGCTGATTCTCCACATCAATAAATTTGCCAAGGATATCAAATCTACGTACGTTTAATTTAAAAAATAAACCACGTTTTTCATAAACCAATGGTTAACCCTTTTGAACAACTGTGCCCAGGGCCTGTATTCACCAACTGATTTTTAAACCTAAATCTAAAAGTAAAGAAGATTCTTAAAACTGTATTTAAGAAGTACTTAAAAGTGAAGTCTAGTATGGCATTGAACACCCAAGAATGGCAATTTTCTTTGTTTAGAACAGTTGTTAAATGACCTATTCATCATTTAAGATGGTATATATTCACACTATGAAGTATGTGGTCCTGGATCTAAGTCTATTATTTATTCTTAAGTCTTAGAATTGGCTGGTGAATACAGGACCAGGATGTACAATATACTGAATAATGTTGTTTTTTCCACAGGCGAACTCCAATACAGTGTGCAGCCTATGGTGGATACGTCAACTGTATGTCTGTACTCCTAGAACACAAGGCTGACCCTAACGCCAATGACTGTGAGGTAAATCAGTGAGAAACTTGGTTTTTTAATGCCACCTGTTTAATGAAAAATGTGTTTTTATGCCCCCGAAGGTGGGCATATAGTGATCGCACTGTCCCTCCGTCTGAAATTCCGTCACACTTTTCTTTGAGATTTCGAAAAATGTGGAAAAACGCTTTGCGTTTAGGTTTAAAAAAATGTGGAAAAAGGGGGCATATGTCATCCTATGGTGACAAGTCTTGTTTCCACTAAATTCCGTTTTTATGGATTTTTTTTTTAAAGGAAATCTCTTCTAGTCAAAAACGGATTGCACAGGCTAATCTGGGACGAAACTTTACGCACATGCAATCAAGCCCCATTTTCTAAGAGAACTTCTCCCGCAGCATGATTACTCCCTGTTTTCTCACAGCGTGTCACCTATATTTTTGTAAACGAAATTGCAACCACGTGTTTTACCATATTCTTTGCAGGGGATGACGGCTCTACATTGGGCCTGCAGTAAAGGTCACCTGGACGCAGTGAAACTGCTGATATAATACAGAACATTTCCCAACCACATGGAGTTTACAGAGGATAGGTACCAACATACAGAAGAAACATAATTAAGTCAATGTTCTGACACAACTTTTTCTCGATAGTTAAGATTAATTAGACCATCATGCTCAATTTGGCCTGACTTAACCCTTTAAGTTTGGGTAGGAATATGTGCATATTCTTATAGCAAAGATTTGATATTGTTCATGACCTGAAGGACAAACTCAATACAAAGCTATGTGGATACAGAAATGCTATCTCCTGACTTGAGACAAAAAAAATGATTATGTTCATGATACCGGGTCCATATCCTGATGGGTGAACATCACGAGGTAGCTCAGTTTCTCTTGGAGCAGGGAGCTCTCTCCATCACAGGTAAATAGGGGCCAAAATAGGGGTCAATCACAGGTAAATAGGGGCCGAAATAGGGGTCCGTCACAGGTAAATAGGGATGGAAAAAGGGGGTCCATCACAGGTAAATATGGGCTGGAGGAGTGAAACAATGTCTTGTTTTAATCTGTGGTCCTAACAATTATAGGAACAGAACCTACACCCATTACGCATCAATTCTTTCTTTTTTAAATGGAATTGTGGAAGAATTATTGATAAAACCACATTAAATAAAGATTTTTTTTAACAAAACTAAACGTATAAAACTGTTATTTCAACTTCAACATTCTTGTTACCACCAAACACCTATTAATTAAGGTAGCTTACCAATTAATTTTTGTTTATACCATAAAAGCAAACATCTGATTGGTCAATTGCTGTTAAAAGATGACCTTAAGGTTGACATGGTAATGCAAAATACATTTTAGGATTTGATCAGGAATGTAAAATTCTTCCATAAGCAAGAGTTTTACAAAAAATAGAAAGGTGCCTGTTACATATTAATTAAAGCATATTAACTGAGGCAGAGCCAGACTCAATATGTTTTTCGGCCAGTTAATGTCAGATCATATTCTATGGTTCTGTAAGCAACAAAAAGGTTAAAGGTGCGGTTTATAGTCTGCTTCGATAACTTATGCATCTTCAGCCTACTTCTTATATTTCAGTAATCTTTTACTTTCTTTATATGGGCATTTTTTGTTACAATGATGGAATGCTCGCTGTCAATCACATTAAGTAAATTTATTTGACCCGGCAGCTGTTGCACAAACGCTCTGTCTAGCAACTAGAAATGGGTATCAATATAAGCTTTATATAGACCACTCATATTTAGAGGTGAGCAGGTATTAAAAGCAGACTTTTTGGAATATTAAATATATTGTCTGTTGAGGACCACTTTCTCAACAAATGAATTGTGTCCATTAATATTTCATATAAACCAATTATAATAATAATCCCTTCCAGAATATAACAAAGAACAAATCCAGACCTAAACAAGTGCCAATGTGAGGCAGAAATGTTCAACCAATGGCTGTTTTAGACCACGATGTGCTCATTATTGACCACAATAGATTACCTTATGTCCACTGTTGAGCTGTTAACCCTTTTAGCGCTGGAACCGAATTTTGAAGGCCTTTGCAAACAGTTTGGATCCAGATGAGACGCCACAGAACGTTTCAAAATAATCTAAGCATTTACAAGCATTAAACATGTAATTTTGATTTCCTAAGCATTATATCATATTTTTGTAAATGTGAGTACAGATTTTGTAAGGTGAGTAAGAATTTCAAATTGCAAATCATCGGGATATTTTACTGTCCTGCAAGACTTGCTATGGGATGGTGTTATTTGTCCAGGTGTTGCAGGCATCGCTCTTATTGACAAGAGTATCTGTTGCAGTCATCTCACTGTGGTTTCAATGTCCTTACATCATACTCGTAATGCATTTGTGAAAATTGAAAAATCCGGCCTTTTTTTAATAGTATACCTGTATATATTATTTGAAGAAACCATCAATTTCAGGGAGCCTGGTGATCAGAACATGTTTCTAGTTTAATATCTTTCTGTTCACAAAATGCTACACAAAATGCACCTGGTGTTAGTTGTGTTTTATCTCTATCTGTTCTGCAGGCATCCAGGACATCGCAGCCTTGAAAATCCAGTCAGCGTTCCGTGGTTACCGGGTACGGAAAACATTCAAGGAAAACAAACGACTCCTTATGAAGCACGAGCAGCTGAAAAAAGAGGCTGCAAGGTAATGTAGGGCTCATATAATTGCCTCTCACAGGGCCCTCCATCTGCATTTGTTTTGGGGCCGGATATCCGGCCCCTTCCCCCATAAAAAAGTGTACTTTTTGGAAAAAATCCATTTTTTTTTTATTATTTTTTTTTATATTTAAAAAGAAGTTTCTAATTATTATGCCCCCTTTTAAAAAAAAGGGGGTATATTGTTTTTGGCCTGTCTGTCTGTCCAAAACTTTAACCAATATTAAAGTTTTGTCACAATTTTTGCAATATGGTAGATAGCAACTTCATTTTTGGCATGCATGTGTATCTCATGGAGCTGCACATTTTGAGTGGTAAAAGGTCAAGGTCATCCTTCAAGGTCAAAGGTAAAAAAAACAAAAATCAAAGCGGCGCATTAGGGGGCATTGTGTTTCTGACAAACACATCTCTTGTTTTTATATCTCAATTTCATTTCAAGTACATCTATTCAAATATACTAAATTATGAAAAAAGCAATGAATATAGTGCAAACTTGTACAAATGTAGTAATGAGAGAGTCAGTAAACAAATGCCCCATAAAAAGGAAACGCCGCGAAAATTCCCCCTCATGAGAGATGTGGGTAGCTTCCCCTTATGGGCAGAGAGGGCCCTGTTTCATTAGAACTTATTCCATTTTAAAATTCATTCAATTATTATGGTTGTTCAGGAGTTTTGAAATTTAATTTCTGGAATAATATTTGTACGCATACTTTTTCATAAGTTTTATCCTTTTGACTTTAGCTTGATTGCATCTAAATTGTAAGGCTTATTGAAACTGTCTTGAGTCCGTTTTCTGGGTAGAACCAGTACTTGGTGCCTTTGGGGAAGATCTAAAGAACACTCCCACAGTTGGGATTAACAATACCTCTGACCTCCCGGTTGCTAGGTGGATACCTTATTATCCCCCGCCAGCGGCGGAGGGATATTGTTTTGGCGTTGTCTGTCCGGCTGTCTGTCCGTCCGGCACTTTTGTGTCCGGAGCCATATCTTGGAAGTGCTTTGGCGGNTTCACCTTCAACTTATCTAGTCATTGAAAGCAGCTGTAGAATGCATATTTTTTCCACTATTTGGATCAAAAGGTCCAGGTATCGCTGACCACTTATGCAGCATTATTCAGATATTTGCCCATAAAATATAAAGTATTGATCTCACTAGCAAATCGTCTCGCTATTGGCTCTCCATCGCTATTGGCTCTCCATCGCTATTGGCTCTCCAAACCGAGGTTTTCGATGCTATCGAATCTTACCCATGTTAAACATCTCCTTGTTTTCTTATCAGTCTTGTATCTGACTGTTTTTGTTTTTCTTTTCGTGTAGTATTTGGATCAC
>VMBQ01009457.1:0-19396 GCA_007657795.1 Dreissena rostriformis
ACACTGCAGCTCAGTACATGGGGATCACCAGCTACAGTCCTGAAAGGAGAGGATAAGTTTATTTACTTGAGCCTCGCTTTGCGAAAACAGGGCTTGATGTATGAGCATAAAGTGTCGTTCCAGATAAGACTTTGCAGTCCGCCCAGCCCCTGGCTAATCTGTGATGACACTTTCCGCTTTTAGGGTATTGTTAGTTTAAAGGAAGTTTCTTCTTAGTGAAAATCCAGGTAAGGCGAAAAGTGTTGTTACAGATTAGCCTGTGCAGACTGCACAGTCTAATCTGGGACAACCCTTAATGCACATGCATTAAGCCCCCTTTTCGTAGATTGAGGCTAATTTATTAGTAAGTCTATTTATTAAGTTAAGTTTTTTGTGATTTTTAACAGTATTTCAGTCATATCACTGCAGTCAGTTTACCAACACACACTTTCTTGTTTAACCCTTTGCATGCTGGGAAATTTGTCGTCTGCTAAAATGTTGTCTGCTAAATTTCTAAAATAAGCATTTTCTTCGATTTTTTTTCAAAGAATACTATCAGAATAGCAAACAGTTTGGATCCTGATGAGACGCCACGTTCTGTGGCGTCTCATCTGGATCCAAACTGTTTGCAAAGGCCTTCAAAATCCGGTTCCAGCGCTCAAAGGGTTAAGCTGGTTTACCAGTACTAAGTGCACATACTTATGCTAGTTACTGCCTCAATTGCTCACCTTAATTCACATAGTGATACTACAGTAATCAGGTGAGTGAAAAAAAAATAATCAGCAGTTTTGCAATAAATCGGATATTAAAAATACAGGGACACAACTGAACAAATCTGTCATGCATAATTCAGGTAATAGGGCCTGTTCTTGTAAACCATGCCTGATCACGTAGAATTGTGTGTATAATGAGTCTGGATTAAAATTTGTAAAATTAATTTGACATTAAGACATAGAGAACAAATTATCTGAAAGGAGGGGAAATCACACCCCTGCTAGGATATAAAGTGTACCTACTTGAGGACAAATCCCAGTTCCAGCCCTGCTCCCTCGGCCACTGACACCTGACAGTACTTGAGTTCTGAGACAGAGTTAGTGGCCTTGACCCCTGGCAGCTGACCCTTCATAAGCAGCTCCTTACTGGGCTTGGCCACCCAGTTCACCTGTATGAGAGGGGGAAAGATAGAAGTGAGGTGCTACATTTGAGCTTTGTTCTGGGAAAACTGGTCTTAATGCATGTGCGGTAAGTGTCATCCTTGATCAGCCTGTGCTGTCTTATGGTATTGTTTGTTTAAAGCTAATCTCTTCTTTGCAAAAAATCCAGTTAAGGCGGAAAGTTTCGCCCCTGAATCCTAATCTAAGATGACGCTTTAGGCACATGCATTAAGCCCTGTTTTCCTAGCTCATATATAAGTGAGGTAGTACATTTAAATAGTGATGCCATCATGGGCAATAACGGAGGATGCTTCATATTGCTAAAACATTAATAAGAAATTATGATGTTCTTACCTTGTTTAGATTTTTCAACCTATTTTAGCCGGATTTTTCAGTAATATAATGATGGTCATTTAATCATGTTTTTGTTTCTTAGTTGTTAATATTTTGCTTTATTCAACAGTACAAAAGTCATATCATAGTAGTCAGCTGTCATACACACAGTTTTCCTGGGTTATCTAGTTTACCAATACTATGCGCATATTCCTATGCCAGTAACTGTCAACTGCCCTACTTGAATCAGAGTTAAGCGGAGAATGTCCAAAGAAATAATTTTATGACCAATCCACACACAAGTAATGCTGCTACCCTGGAAATTAACCCATTTATGCCTAGTGGACTCTCCCATCCTTCTAAATTGGATCAATTCATTTCCAAAATTAGGGATGTCTAGTTTATTTATTTCTATATTTAGAATATTTCTTACAGAAATTCTTGTAAGCAAACAGCGCAGACCCTGATGAGACGCCGCATCATGCGGCGTCTGATCTGGGTCTACGCTGTTTGCCAATGCCTTTTTTCTAGACACTAGGCTAGTCTTATTTATAAGACATTGCCAAGAATTTAGAGATACTTTTTATACGGGCTAGATTCTTTGGAACGTCTTATCGCCCAAGGACCAGTTACGTGGTGGACACCAGAAAGTTAAAATTTTCATCAATATGCTTAAAAAATTGCAAAATAACATTACCAACTCATAAAGTTTTAGTTTAGAAGTCCATTTTTACCTCAAATATCGTTGAATTGAAGTTAAAAGGCATAATTTGTTTCAGTTTAACTTCTGCTTAAATCGCAATACAATCACTGACCTCTCGCCATGTTATGAAATATTTAAATATCAACCAATCGGAAGAAGGCATTACGGTGTAATAGGCTGCGTTATCGATTAAAATCTACCTGCGGTTTACAACGGGCACAGCGATAGAAATGGAAAATGTGAATAGTGTGTTGATTTAAATTGCCTAGGCGTGCAAAATTGAAAGTGTCATTACATAATTCTTACGGAACATTAACGAGAAATGAATTATCTACACAGGTATGTAAATATTATTGCAATCCGTTGATATTAACTGTCTGATATCGGGGCTTGAATGTTGCGCACCAAATTCCTTGCGCATCAATATAGACAAAGAAGGAAAACTTTCCACCACATTTTGAATCGTTCGCCCGTTGTACGCTCCAAATATTACCCATATAAAAAGTAGCTTAATATTTGAGAGCGTCAACAAGTTGGACTAGATGCTAGGCATAAATGGGTTAAACTCCTGATCCCTGGATTTTAGCCCAGAGATTTACAGCCTAAGCTAGCTGGCCCGACAATGATTGAAGAGATACTTGCAACATGGGACAACATGCCATAATGCAATACCGCAAAATCTGAGGATGCTTAATACATAAGCATAGGTTTATTTATTATGATTTTAAAATTATGACTTTATTAAGTTCGATTTCATTTTAGCCATATTTAATATTATGCTTTGGTCAAATAAGAGCAGTCAGTCAACCAACTAACAATTTATCTGCGGAACTTTAACTTATGTTAGTAGTGAAGCAGTATTAAGTGCACCATTACAATTTATACCTTGATTTTGTTCGCCTGTTTTTCTGTGATCTGCACCTCTCTTTCTGCTTCATCATATATTATAAATGCTGAAATGAAATACATATTTTTTCTTGAACCTTCACAAAAGACATATGTCCATAGGCGAGGATGCCCCCACATTATAATTGGTCTCAAACGTCTCCTTATTTCAATAACAAGCTGTTTTTATGTTATTTGACTTTTTGAAAGTGTCACTTGACCTTTGAGTTTATGAGACAGGTGATGCACGAGACACTCAGTCTGCTCTCGGTGAACAATAGTTATAAGTAATCTTACAATTGCATGATGAACGACCAAGTTACAGCCAGGACAAGCTGTTTTATGGCCAACACACACAATGCAGTCTCCTCATGGTGTAAATAAGTGGTTAGTTATTTTAGAATAGCATAATGAAGGACAAAGTTACAGTCCAGACAACCTTTTTTTTACGGCCACATTCAACTTTGAACTCTAAGTGTGACCTTGACCTTTGAGGTAGCGAGACAAGTGTTTCACATAAAATGTGGTCTCATGATGGATTGCATTTGTGACAAGTTATTTTAAAATCCATCAATATATGGAAAAGTTATGGCTTAGACAGGAATGTTCAAAGTTCTTTTAAGGCAAAATTAGACCTTTTACCTCCAACTTTGACATTGATCTTAGAGGTAAGGAGACAGTTGTTACACAAGAAACATCATCTTATGATGGTTTACATTTGCACATTTTTTTTTTCTCAAAATAAATCAATATATGGCAAAGTTGGCTGGGACTGAATTTTCTAACTTTGACCTCTAACTGTGACATTGACCTTTGAGGTAGGGGATAGGGTTATGACGGCGGAGATTTGTGCCAAGTTATTTCAAAATCCATCAATATATGGCAAGCTGAGACAGAAAATTTCACACAGACGTACAGATGGACAGACCAACAGTGTGAATGCTATATGCATGGGAGTTTGGGTGGTGGTCACCATACCGGATAGTTATGGTTTCCCCTTAGTAGATCGGCTTCCCTCACAACAAAAGACCACACCAAAAATGAAAAATCTTTCAGTAACAACGAAATAGAAGGAAATTGCAGCTTTAATTCAACATTCGTTTCAACGTTCGTGAGTCTAGTAAGTTAATACGTAGGAGTGCTGGGGCACACTCTGGGTCACACATAATACAGCCTCTGGTTCGGAAAGAACATCATAAACCTTCGAAATAGACACACACACACGAATGCTACATGCTGCCTTCTTTGAAGGGGGCATAAAAGAACAATGCAAAATGTAACAGTTTCTATGTTGAAGTCCAAGTGAAAAATTCTACCAAACATGATAAGAAAAATTCTACCAAACATGATAAACAACTTTCAAGAAAGATGATCAAAGATGAAAGGAAAGATTCCAACAAATGGGATGAAACTTTAATGAGTTCTAAATCAGGGTAAAAATACGATTAAAGAAACAATTATAAAAACTATAACTATAAAATTGCGAAATTCATAAACAGCTTGAAAGGAACAACCAGACATATGTTGTTCATAAAATTTGCACTTAAACACGAATATAGAAAAAAATGTAAAAAAATCATTTTTTTTTAACTAAAATTGTTGTTGTGATTTTTGCATTGTTGCGAGGTTTTTAGGGGAGGTTGACAGTGGGAACTGGTGCAAAATAAGAAGTGTATGTCTACAAAAATAATAAATTTATTAATTTTGGAGCACTAAAAGAAAACAAAAGCAGTTGAATGATCAAGTCATCCAAGAACTACAACATACTCAATCCATCGAGCCTGCAGGTTAAACGAACTCCATGCTGTTTGTTATCAGGACAGGTTTGTGTTAAATATCTCTTCATAGTTATTTTAAGAGATTTCCTTTCAAAATCGGCTTTGAATACTCAGGTTATACCTTTGTCAGTGTTTTTTTTTCGTTCAAATTCGGGCCGGTATTCGGCCCCATGCCCAATGTAAACAAGAGGGCCATGATGGCCCTGAATCGCTCACCTTTTACTAGAATTGGCCCGGTGACCTAATTTTTGACCCAAGATGACCCATATACAATCCAAAATCAGATATTATCCAGATAAACATTCTGACCATATTTCACTAAGATCAGATNACGCACGCACAACGGACATCACACGATCAAATAAGCTCACCATGTCACTTCGTGACAGGTGAAAAGGACATATTTTTCCCAAGTGAAATCTAAACATTCCAAATTGAAGGTTTCCAATTTTGTTTATATTTTTTTTTAGATCTCATTGTTAGGGGAAAGGGCCGATATTCGGCGGGTCTCAAAGAATGAAAAAAAAACTGCTTCAACATACTCAATCCATCGAGCATCTCTCCTGCAGGTTTAACCACCTCCACGCTGTTCGTTATCAAGACAGGTTTGCCCGTGTCCGGGTGTGGGTAGAACACTTGCAGGTCTGATACCTTGCCACTGGGCACCACAATCAGCCTGCGCTCCAATGACTTGATGCCCTTCGACCCCTGGGAATTCCGTTACAGGAAAATGTCAGGTCCACAGCAACACATTTCTTTCCCAAAGGGCTCTTACATAGTTTTTGCAAAGGATCTAGCCTTTGAAACTACCATCAGAAACTTGTAACAAGTCTTTGTTCTATGAGAATATTTCATTTAAAAAGAACAAAGACAATAGCACATTATTGATCAGTCTTTTATCAGTCTAATGAAAATGTTAAGAATTTCACAAACTGGTTTCCAAATTTACCATTTTCTTTTTACAACATTAACAAATTTCAACACAATTTAACACTTTTTTTACCTATTTAAAAAAACATCAACCTAATCAGACACACTCACCTGAACATCAAATTTTGCAGTGAGTTTATTTTCCTCCTTGACTTTCTTGAGCAGGATTGCCTCCCCTGTCATGTTGGCTCCCACATGAGTGAGTGTGTCCAGTGAGTAGCTGGGGAGACCTGCAGCACCAGTCAGCTACAGGCAGAAACAGAAAACATTGTATACATTTAAGCCTCATTCTGGGAAAACTGGGCTTAATGCATTTGCATAAAGTGTTGTCCCAGATAAGCCTGAACAGTTCGCACAGACTTATCAGGGACAACACTGTCCGCCTTAATTTTTCTTTACATAAGACTTCATTTACAAGAAAAAATGGCATGAAAGTGGAAAGCTTTGTCCCTGATAGCATGTGTGGACTGCACAGGCTTATCTGGGACGACACTTTACGCACATGCATAATCCCAGTTTTGACAGTTCAATTGTTGACTAGATGGCCATTAAATACATAGAGAATATTTGTTGGCTTTTGTAGATTATAGATATTAATTAACAAGTGAATAGAGAAAATAATATTTTCAAGAGTGGTACAGGAACTTGTGAAAATATTTCTTTCTTATTTTCACGAGAGGATAAAATAGCTTTGATCCACAAACGCTGACAAATTTTGTGATATTTCATGCTTTTTTGCCATGTGTTAACTTCTAAAAAGGGTCAAAATGGAAGATTTCTCAAGAATAATAACTTCATGATATCAAAAGAATAACATTGTGACACAGTGAACATTGTCAATAATTCTTCACTTTTGGTAATACATCAACATCACAGAAGCTAAGAACAGCTTGTGTGGCAATCTTTAAACTCAAACGGGGAAAAATCATACAACTGAATCAAACTGCACTTCCGACAAGAGCTGAACAGAGTGCCCATTCCTACCTTACACACAACACTCTGCCTGGGTTCTAGAGAGGTGGGGTTGCCAGCGCAGTCGAGGGCCTGTATACGGAATATCGGGGCCGTGCCGTTCTCCACTATCACGTCTTCCTCTGGACCTACACTGATTGACGCTGCAGGACCTGTCAGAGAGAGGGGGGATAGTGTTCTCGTATCAAGGCTTTATAAATTTCAACATTTCGAACGATGATTTTCTGCAAACAAGATGATATATCTTATATACTTCTTATTCATGAGTGTTATTTTTCGTTGTTTTTAATCAATTCTTTCTTTTTGGAATCTATGAATTTTTTTTTGGATATTTTCATTTTGCCAATCTGTCACAGGTCCTTTTAAAACGAAATATTTATAAATGATTATAATTGCATGCGTACATATAGACCTTTTTACTAGGCATAAATTAAAAGATCACACTCAGTTTGAGTTTAATAACATTTTTAGCCTAACGACCTGGACCAATTACCACAAAATAATTTTCTAAACGTTAAAATATTTACAAAATAATGGAAATTCTGGTTTATTTTTTCTTTTTAAATTTCAGTTTTCATTTTCATTGGCTACTATAAACGTTTAAGCTCATTTATGTTGTTTGGACTAGCATTGATTAGTAAGGTTTGTTTATACCATCTTTACATAAAAAAAATACACTTTACAGTATAAAATATTCTGAAATTTTAAACAAAAAAAAAATTAAAAAAATCTTCAATTGCAGCACACCCACATTAAAAGATTTGCCTATGTAGCATTTTACTGATACAAAACTGACCCATGTCATGCTAAAATGGGTCTTACACGATATGTGGCCATTGTAGCTCGTGACCAGCCTGCTCATCCGCATAGTCTGGTCAGAAGCTACTCTGTCCGCAAATGAAACCATAAAACCATTCTTCACTTTATATTGGACAGCATAGCTTCTGACCTGACTGTGCGATTGTGAAGGCTGGTATGTCGCTAAGCTGGCCATGGCTTAAGACCCCTTTTCTCATACCTGGGTCATTTTTATTTGTTTAATGCTACCTAAGCTAGGCATGACACGGGCAAAATACAAATTTAAGTTAATGACGGTAACCTGGCAATAGTCGTATCTTCAACACTTGGGAGAAGTTGTTCAGTTCTGGTACTGTGATATTCAGGCTGAAATTCTGAAAAACAAACACACAAGATTTACAAATTGGCTACATGGTATATATATTATCATAAACAGTGTTTTTTTCAGTTTTGGGGAATGGGGCCCAGCACTTTTGAAATGGAATTAAATATGCTTTTTTATGATGGCTGAATTTCGGCACCCTAATCAGGACCTAAACACACTGATAAGGGAATATGTCTTACACAGATTTTTTTCACCAAAACTGTGGAAGGAACTATTGGTCCTTTAAAATTATATAAAGCCATCTAATTTGTTACAACTTCAAAGTGAACGTATTGTGCTGAAAACAAACAACGACAAGAATTAGAGAAAAACCTTAACACTTGCACAAAATATCATACTAAAGGAATGAATATGAAAGTCTAGTAAAAGAATATCAGATCCTAGTATAAAAAATCTAAAGGGTACATTTGAGACAAGCTAATAAAAGGCACGACACAAGCTAATTAATTACATCAGGAGTGGACTTGAACAATTTTTTTTTAAGCTCAACAGCAAATGCATGTTTGAAAGTACAAACATTTAAAAACATTGATATCAGACTTTGAAAATACTGAACGCAGAGCTTTTACAAAGAGTGATTAAAGATGACAAATACACCCACAATGGTAAAACATGAACGGTGATTAAATATAACAAAAACATGCTCAATTGCTCATGAACAGTCATTTCATTAAAGATGACAAATACCCTGCCAACCGCAATGGTAAAACATGAACAGTCATTGAAGACAACAAAGACACCCTCAGCTGCTCATTGACACTCTTTGAAGATGACAATACCCCCGCAATTGTAAAACATGAAAAAATGTGGAAGTAGTTTTCTTCACAAACTAATGTGCACAGGCCAACAAACCATTTGACATACCGACAGAGCGACTTATATATATATATCCCTCCCTGTGGGGGTATAGTAACTTCCACACTTCTGTCAATACAAGCTCTAAGGGCAGTCCAGGGTTACCCACCTTTCCAGCGTTGGATCCCACAGGTCCCTTGGCCTCCACATCTTTGATGGTCAGAGTATGACCCTTTATACTGGTACTGCCATACTTCAGCTCCAGGCCACTACAATAGACCAATCAGAGTTGTGCTTCAAATAGTTTAAATGCCTCCGAAGTCATTAGGAATAATTATTTTTCGTGACTCTTAATTTTCGGACATAAGGATTTTCGTCCATAATTTTCGGACAGTATATTGTACAGTGCTATTTTACCAGATTTCAGACCTGTTTTCTCTTATCTGGTGATATATCGATGTAATTAGGAAGCAGTGAAGTGTTTAATGATTTCACTTTTTTGTTCTATTTCATTTTAGGTAAGTGGTTGCAAAACTGTGAAGTTATATAGTTATTATGAAGTTTTAAAGCAGAGAAACACAAAAAACAACAAGCAAATTCGTTGAATTGATATCCCCCGCAAAATAAATTTTGTTTATGGATGGGTGTAGAACTAAAAGAAAAGGTATAAGTGAAGGGTTGTGCCTTTTGTCATTTTGTTTAAACTCATTTGTACCTGTGATGGGTTTTCGCACCAAGTATACTCATACCAAGTTCCAATGAAATCCGCCAAAGCACTTGCAAGATATGGCTTCTGACAGCTGTAAGCTAATAGTAAAAAGCATTTTTTCAAGATACAAAAGGCTATAACTCCGTGATAAACAGATGGTGTACAATGCCATTTGGTGTGCATCATCCTTTTATGCATATATATATACTCATACCAAGTTTCAATGAAATCCGCCAAAGCACTTGCAAGATATGGCTCCAGACAGCTGTAATCTTATAGTAAAAAGCATTTTTTCAAGATACAAAGTGCCATTACTCCGTTATTAACAGTTGGTGTACAATGCCATTTGGCGTGCATCATCCTCTTATCCATATATATACTCATACCAAGTTTCAAAGAAATCCGCCAAAGCAATTCCAAGATATGGCTCCGGACACAAAAGTGCCGGACAGACGGAAGGACAGACGGACAACGCCAAAACAATATCCCTCTGCCTAACAGTGAATTGTTGCTTTTATTTCAATATAATAATTTTTGGACACCTTAATTTGTGTCTCTCAATTTTCGGACACCTGTAATTATTGAATATTTTTTGTATCTAAATTTTCGGACACCAGAAATATAACTATTTTTAAGTGTCCGAAAACAAGAGTAATTATGGTAATTCCTTCGCCACAGCAAAGTAGCAATATACAGTGATTTTGTATCATGTATTTGGGGAGGGAGGATCAACTTTAAGTTTCACATTTTAAAAGAAGGAAAATCTCCTTAAAGAAGCACATTTCAAAAGAATGAAAATCTCCCAAAAGGTGCACGTTTCAAAAAGAAGGAAAATCTCCCAAAAGAAACACATTTCAAAAGAAGGAAAATCTCCCAAAAGAAGCACATTTCAAAAGAAGGAAAATCTCCCAAAAGAAGCAAATTTCAAAAAAAGGAAAATCTCCCAAAAGAAGCACATTTCAAAAGAAGGAAAATCTCTCAAAAGAAGCACATTTCAAAAGAATGAAAATCTCCCAAAAGAAGCACATTTCAAAAGAAGGAAAATCTCCCAAAAGAAGAACATTTCAAAAGAATAAAAATCTCCCAAAAAGAGCACATTTCAAAAGAATGAAAATCTCCCAAAAGTAGTACATTTCAAAAAGAAGGAAAATCTCCCAGAGGAAGCACATTTCAAACAAAGGAAAATCTCCCAAAAGAAGCAAATTTCAAAAGAAGGAAAATCTCCCCAAAAAAGCACATTTCAAAAGAAGGAAAATCTCCCAAAAGAAGCACATTCCAAAAGAAGGAAAATCTCCCAAAAGAAGCAAGATTAGCCCAATGCTACCCCACCCACCTGGCCTCCAGTACTGGAGAGGTGTTCTTGCCGTCAATCCGGGCCGGGTTTCCCATGGCATCCAGGAGGTCCAGGGGAATGTTGAACGGTACACCCACCCTGAATGGACCGTCCAGGTGACCCACGCTGAACTTCTCTGCATCTCCCTCTGAACAAGCAGAATTTAACTTAAGTGCATGTGCGTAAAGTATCATCCCAGATTAGCCTGTGCAGTCCACAGTGCATTAAACTCAACTGAGCACTAAAGTGCCATCCTTGCCCTCTTCTTTTAACTTATTTGTTAATTGGTTAAAAAGCAATGATTTGAAGTTCTGATGAATAGGAATATAAACATGCAAATAATCATGATAATCATTATGACCAAGATCATCAAGATGAGCCATAAATGTTGCCCCTATAGTGGTTACAATGTTTTTGAAAGAAATGACTTTGTGACCTAGTTTTTGGACGCACATGACTCAGATTTGAACTCAACCAAGAAACGATAAAATGCAGCCTCAAGAAGGGTAATGAGATAACAGTTAGAAGCACACCAGGCCGGACATAGACGGACTACAATTGCTTACCATAAGCACTTCGTGCAGAGGTAAGCTAAACAATACCCAAAAAAATATGGCTTAGTTTATACAACTAATAGAGTTATATGATTTAAGACAGATAGATTTTTAATATACATCTCTTTAAGATTTCTTACTGTTGATTTAATTTGAATGTTAATATAGATAGATTTATTGTGTCTTATCTAGTTGCTGTATTCTATAGCATGGCAAATAATTTAATGTTAACTTTTAAACACTTAAATTGTGATAAATTGTTAATAATGTCTAGTCTAGAACTTATCAGAATATCTTCTATGCATTTAGGTCAGTGTAACTTAAATATGTCATATGTCTTTAATTATTATATACTGTGATATTACTATATACTGTGATATAAAACGTTGTCTCCTATGTCATACAATATTATAACTAAAGGACCACAATGGAAATAAGGGTTTAATTGCAAACCCTTTATTGTGCAATCCTTAACGTATAATGTTGATTGACATTGCTTTGTTTATACATGCAGGTTGTTTTTATTACTTATTGTGTGTATATAACATGCTGCCATGTAAATCTATGCATTTTATGTTGAAATAAATCTATCTAATCTATCAAGGCAGGAATCATAAGAATGGGATAACATGACAGCTGGTATAAGATAAAATATTTCCAAATATAATATCTTACCAACAACTTGGAATTTGATCTTATGTGAGGGCAGCGGGGCCCCTGCAAACATGTTCTCTCCACTCTCATTGATGACTGCCTGAAGATGGAGGGTGTAGCTGCCCATATTGGTGAAGTTCTCTGCATGAGAGACACAGAATATTAATGGAGCTGAACCCTGGGAAAACAAGGCTTAAAGCATGTGCGTAAAGTGTTGTCCCAGATTAGCCTGTGCATTCTGCACAGGCTGATCAAGGACGATGCTTTCTACCTACACTGGATTTTCATTTAGAAGAGACCTATTTAAACAAACAAAAATACCATTACAGCGGAAAGAGTCGTCCCTGATAAGATCTGGGATGACACTTTATGCACATGCATTAAGCCCAGTTTTCCTAGAACATGGCTGATATTGTTATGCATTAATTGAATTCATATTGGTCTTGTTATTGGGCTTTAGAAAAACAGAGCAAAAACTCGGCTAACCTGCCAATCCAACTATTTCTGATGTGTATCCACTCCAATTTTTTATCAAAATAATAAAGAATAAATTTCAACAAGTAATAAAATATTACCACGCAAACATAAACAGGCACTTTAAATGAAGAATAATTCAAGCAAAGTAAATCAATGTTTTTTGGGTCGAGGTCTTCAGAATTTCACATTCTTCTCTATGCTTATTTTGAATTAACAAGACCTTACCAAGGATCTTAACCCTTTGCATGCTGGGAAATTTGTCTTCTGCTAAAATGTCGTCTGCTGAATTTCTAAAATAAGCATTTTCTTTGATTTTTTTTCAAAGAACACTAAAAGAATAGCAAACAGTTTGGATCCTGATGAGACGCCACATTCTGTGGCGTCTCATCTGGATCCAAACTGTTTGCAAAGGCCTTCAAAATCCGGTTCCAGCGCTCAAAGGGTTAATGCATGTGGGTAAAGTATCGTCCCAGATAAGCCTCTGCAGTCTGCACAGGCAAATCAGGGACGTCACTTTCTGCTTGTATGGAAATTTCTGTTTAAAGAAAGTCTTTCTAAACTAAAATCCTATCTAGAAGGACTGTGTCGTCGCTGATGAGCCTGTGTGGACTTCACTGATTAGTTTAGGAAGATACTTTAAGCACAGGCTTTAACCCTTTGAGCGCTGGAACCAGATTTTGAAGGCCTTTGCAAACAGTTTGGATCCAGATGAGACGCCACAGAACGTGGCGTCTCATCAGGATGCAAACTGTTTGCTATTCTGATAGTATTCTTTGAAAAAAAATCGAAGAAAATGCTAATTTTAAAAATTTAGCAGACAACATTTTAGCAGACGACAAATTTCCCAGCATGCAAAGGGTTAAGCATTGTTTTCCCATAAACTGCTTAATTGTATTCAATTGTGGTCCTAATACATTTTCCAGGGATTTACATATCCGTCTTACCCATCTTTCTGAACCAGTATGGCCATGTCTTCCCATGTTGACTGATGTGGGACACTATCACCTGATCCCCTGTAGGCGCTGAAAAGAATTAAGAAACACACACTCTATCATTACATGACTATGCGCTCTCTTTGGAACATGTTCAACGGAATTCAGAATTTGTGTAAGTCATTCGCCCTTACGATTGTTACAAATGTCCTAGATAAATTGGGGGTAAGGGAGTCAGTAATGTTTTTATTTATCTCTAATAAAACCACTGAAACTCAATCAGGTGTTAATCACAAGTCGTCATTCATTGTCATTGATCTGATATGTGATGGATTTATCTCTAATAAAACCACTGAAACTCAATCAGGTGTTAATCACAAGTCGTCATTCATTGTCTTCGATCTGATATGTGATGGCTGATTAAAATTACAACACTCCTGCAAAACACACTGGGCATGAAGAGTGTTAACAATTAGCACTTAGACTTACCTTTCTACCTGAACAAAGTTAACAGTATCAATAAAGATTTACTTCATTAGCGTTAACAAGAAATGTCAAGTGTCACCTTAGTATACACTGAAATGCACTCTTTTAAGTGTAGTATCTGGATTGGTAAACAAACCCAGGATGTGGGTGTGGACAGGTTATGGTACAATAATTAAGTTTAAAAAAAATTAAACTATTGGAAATAATTTATCGTCCGGATCTAAAATTCGTTTATCAGTCTACCCACGAAATGAAAATTAATGTCAAATGAATAGTCTATTAGATGTATTTTTTATATCAACATTTATACAACAGTTTAGTGTTTCCTATCAAAATGATGACTGAAGAGATTGATAGAAAAGAAAGGATGAAATCACGATGCCAAGATACATTCCTGAAATATAATATACAGGAAAAGAGGCTACATCCCTTACCATGCCAGATGACCTTGAGTTCAACCAGGAGTTTCTTGGAGGCATGTTCCTTGCCTGGCAGCTTACTGATCTTGTCCCCTTTCCTGTTCAGAATCTCAATCTTGATATCACCTGGGGTGCAGAGGAAGAAAATAAGGATACCAAGTATGGCCCATGGAAAGTTAAATAAGGCCCATAAAGAATATCAAATATGACCCATGGAAAGTCAATAAGTCATATAAGCTCTGCTCTGGGAAAACAGGGCTTAATGCATGTGCGTAAAGTGTCATCCCAGATAACCAGTGCAGTCAGCAAAGACTAATCTGGGACAACACTTTCCGCCTCAACTACATTTGTACTAAGAGGAGACTTCATTTAAACAAAAAATACCATACAAAGCTGAAAGAGTCTTCCCTGATTAGCTTGTTCAGACTGCACAGGCTAATCTAGGACGAAACTTTACGCACACATTTAGTCCTGTTTTCCGAGAATAAAACTTATAAATGCAACCTATGCTGATAGCAGTGCTGGTGTCATGAATTGTAAAGCAATTTGAAAATTATCAAACTTCAATAATTTACAAATACAATAATCAAATTAAGTTTTGAATTTAAAATTAAAAAGTTACTTTAGTTCATGTTATAAAAAGAATCACCTAATGATCATTTACCCAAATATAAACAAAAGTCAAGACAAAACTATCTCAAATTAAGGAGACAAAGCATTTGGGATCATATTTATAATAGATGCATTAAAAATTCCTACAGTTTTCATTAATAAAAGCTCATAAAATACATCTGACAGATTATCACAGGTTGCTTAGTTACCAATAGTCTCGCCTGCCCGTCTTCTCTCATTGTTGACGACCTCGTAACCATCGGGCCAAGAGATCTCGAGGAAACTTGGTAATCTGGCAATGCATGAAATGAAGTATAGACATTGAAAGTCAGGGGCCAAGTTTGAAAAAAAAAAAACTTTTTTTTAAATATTTAAAATACATTTTTTCAATTTTACTTGACAATGATTTTTTTTTATTTTTTTTTGAGATTTCAATGTTTACTTTCTTGGCCCTGCAAATGGATTTTAATGGCATTAATTCATATCATGCCTTCCATGAAGATCGCAAAAAGAAAGATTCCATTTATTCATGTCGACTCAATCTATTACAGTGATTTATTTGGTTTTGAAATCCATTCAGAAACTAGGCCTAAGCGTTCTTGAGTTATCATCCGGAAACCATCTGGTGGACGGACAGACGGACGGACTGACCTACCTACATGTGCAAACAATATACCCCCTCTCCTTCGAAGGGGGGCATAATAATCTATTTCAATAAAATTAATCAAAGTCAGCGTAAAATGTAAATCAATGTCAATTATAAATGTCAGTTTTGTGAACACAGTAGGGGGGGGGGGTTAACAAGAAAAAATATGGCAAAAACACGTTTGACTCTGAGTTAACATATAAGAAGATGTAAAAAATTGCTGTAAAGTAAAGCATTGATATTTCAGTATGATATTGAAGTCACGTTGCTTCTTCCAAGTGAAGAATTTAAGCATTCAAACACAGTTACACCTGCTTTGAATATTCACCATTTTTTTTTAACCAATGACCAACTCTTGTCTTTAGCATTGAATACAGTCACATTTAAATCAAAATTAAAGGTCTAATGAATTCAAGACCTACTTTGATTCCTCTTCCTCTATGTACTTTTTCACCAGCCCGGCGCTAGCTGTCCGGTCCAGCTTGGACAGAGGCACAATCTTCACTTCATTGTACAGGGACAGGGGCTCCTGGAAAGATTGTATTTAACCCTTTGCATGCTGGGAAATTTGTCATCTGCTAAAATGTCGTCTGCTGAATTTGTAAAATTAGCATTTTCTTGGATTTTTTTTTCAAAGAATACTATCAGAATAGCAAACAGTTTGGATCCTGATGAGAAGCCACGTTCTGTGGCGTCTCATCTGGATCCAAACTGTTTGGAAAGGCCTTCAAAATTCGATTCGAGCACTCAAAGGGTTAAACTATGCATCACTCGAAGTCTTTGTGAAGTGGTCATTACAAATTTGGTAAATGCAAATGAGTCTCGCTATGGAAAACTGGGCTCAATGCTATGAGCGTAAAATGTCGACTTAGATTATCTTGTACAGTCCCCACAGGCCAATCGGGGACATCATATTCCGCTTAAACTGGATTTTGATTAAGAAAATACTTCCTTTAAATGAAAATACAATAAAAGCAGAAAGCTTGCCCTGATTAGCCTGTGCCAACTGCACACGCTAAACTGGGACAACACTTTACGCACATGCATTAACCCTGTTTTCCCAGATCGTGGCTCAAAAAGACTTGCTGCCGCCTACGTACCTGTATGACCTCCAGATCACCGCCCGTGGCAAACGTGTCCCCCGTGTGGTCTCCATACAGCAGGATACGGTTGATTGTCCCAAGGAAAAATGGAACCGTGCGAACTATACGAACCTGAAAATGGAACCGTGCGAACTATACGAACCTGAATATAAAATATAAGCTTCAGAGCTCTGCTCTTCCATACAAGCGGAAAGTGTCTTCCTGATTAGCTTGAGCGGACTGCACAGGCTAATCTGGGATGACACTTTACGCAGAAGCCTTTAGCCCGATCTTCCAAGCACGAGACTCGGTTCATCGTCCTGAGGAAAAATGGAACTGTGCGAACTATACGAACCTGTTAGATAAAATACAAGCTTCAATAAACAGTTCACATAATTTTGTTCAATAATATCATGGAATATTCTTAAATGACATGCTTTGTAACAAAGAATAAATGCTTCCAATTAACAATAATTCAATAAGTGATTTTTGTTGATAGTACTTCCTTTTAGATGGATACGAAAATATGAAATCCTGCAGATCGGTGACACAATCAGTAACACTAGGGGAAGAAGTTATCAAAATTCTTTACTTATCCCTGGACATTCATTACAATTATCATCATATATAAGCAAGTGCTTTTTGTGATTTTGTTTAAGAACAATGCAGACCCAAGGTTTAATTAAAATTCCATTGAGTATCCAAATTATGCTATAAAACAAAAAGGCTAGAGGATCTAAGTCGCTAACCCGAGACTTTGGGGAACTGAACTGTTCTGAGCAGCTTTTGTGGTGTTTCCAAAATTTGGAACTTGGCCCAGATATGTTTAAAACTGAACAGTGTATTGGGACCATGTGCATTATGTAAACAGTAACTGGATTATCATAATTTTGATAGTTTTGATAGTGACTGCAGTATGTTTTAGTATTGTTTTGCGTGTCTGCAACAAGTCGACCCAATTGTCAATAATGCTTCTAATTCTTTAACAAGCAGAACCATGCACAGGTTTGACCTTTGGACTTAAATGTCTTACACCTTCTTCATATATTTAAAATTGTTTGAAAATCATTTTTAAAGTGCACGATGAAAGTTACAGTCTGGGTAAGCTGTTTTATAGCGAAAATTTAACCTTTGACCTTTATGTGTAATCTTGACCTTGGTAGGGAGAGGGTTGCTGCACATGACACAGCAGACTGCACAGGCTAATCTGGGACGACACTAAACACACATGCATTAAACTAAGTTTAACCAGAAAACAACTCTTATTGTTAAACCAACCATTTGTCCAGCCTTATAGACCTTTCCATCCCACTCGACCTGTGTGTATGCGGCCCACGGTGCCTGGCGCTGCTTAGGCAGGTCCAGCCTCACTATCTGGCCCTGGTACCCCGTGAAGTGGATCTGCTTGTCAAACTGCTCGTGACACTCCTTCAGCCAGGTTGTGAACTCCTTCTCTATGGAGGTACGCTTCTCCTGCAACAACAGACACATCGGTTACCGGAACTTTCTAGGAAAAAGTTTTACCAAGCTACCAAGTGTTAACAGTTCCCCCCTGGCTCAACATTTTTGTTAGAAAAATTAACTCCCGAAAATCAAAATACTTATGATTTCAGCTTATTTATTTAGTCTTCACAATAACTTTTTAGAGCACTAGTCTGAATTATCATGTTATATAATCCACTAATAAATAGAGGACATTTGTTTGTTTTTGGGGTAATAATGTGTATTATTAAAAACATTTGCTTTTGAGTAGCAATTGGCTAATTAACCCTTTGCATGCTGGGAAATTTGTCGTCTGCTTAAATGTCGTCTGCTGAATTTCTAAAATTAGCATTTTCTTCGATTTTTTTTCAAAGAATACTATCAGAATAGCAAACAGTTTGGATCCTGATGAGACGCCACGTTCTGTGTCGTCTCATCTGGATCCAAACTGTTTGCAAAAACCTTCAAAATCCGGTTCCAGCACTCAAAGGGTTAAGTGAAATACAAAGTTATGTTTTCCGAAAGTCAAACTATGGCCCTTTATGGCCCTACCTGTCCATTGAGAATCCTGTTGAAGACAGCCAACTTGTCTCTCAGTTTCAACTCCAGATCTATGAAGGTCAGTTTGTTGGTGCTCACTTGGAAGTTGTCATCTGTCCACAGCACCCCAGACACTCTGCAACCATTTGCATAAAGTATTGTCCAAGATTAGCCTTTGCACTGTGAACAGGCTATTCAGAGACAACACTCTTTGCCTAGACTGGATTTTCCTTTAAAAGAGACTTCCTATAAATAAACAAGTGATGTGTTTGTGAAACACTTTGTCCCCTTTTGAGCGATTTTGACCCATATATTTTACCTTTGATCTTCAAGGATGGCCTTGACCTTGACCTTTCACCACTCAAAATGTGCAGCTCCATGAGATACACATGCATGCCAAATATCAAGTTGCTATCTTCAATATTGCAGAAGTTATGGCCAATGTTAAAGTTTGTGCAAACAAACCAACAAACAAACAGACAGGGCAAAAACAATATGTCCCCCAGTATAGACTGGGGGACATAAAAATTCCATAAAAGCAAAATAAGTGGTCCCTGATTAGCCTACACATCTGCACAGGCTAATCTTGGATGATACTTTATGAAGATGCATTTAGCCCGGTTTACCAAGAGCGTAGCTCATTAACAGCCTTGTTCATTACAAATAATCTTGCACTGTGGACTAAACACTAGGATCATCATGCCCTAGAAGTTAAAAAAATGTATTTGTACGTAGATAATTCCCCCCCCCCCCCCCCC
>VMBQ01009458.1:8431-31605 GCA_007657795.1 Dreissena rostriformis
CATGGTCACGAAAATTGATAAACCGTAATCTTTGTTTATAATAACCTTATATGCTTTTTAAGAAGTTAGAAGATGAGATTTTCATTCACAACTAAAAGGACATACATGTTCAAACTATAATTGCAGGAAAAATGACACATTTTCAACAGTTTTGCACTAAACCTATTGAAATTATATCTGATAGGACTTTATTGCAAAATATGCAGCAGTTTTTAAGAGTATTTCAAAATGTTATTTTTTTCATTCAAAAATGTTTTTCGCTGCATTATTGGCAATAATGGATGCTTTTTAACCATGGATTCTCAACTGCTGCGGCTATAGTTTCTTTGATACCATCTGGATGCAAACTCTAACAAACAATGTATATGCAGAAGTTTTCATTGTGTCTGTTTTTTGTCTTGCAACCCAAATTACTTCTAAACACCTGAGCCTTAGTAACTTAACAAAGAAGGAAAGCCCCACGGGTTGTGACACATATACTTCACTACATAATTCAGTCAAAACCAATATTCTGAATTATTTATTGATATATCTTGGCTGCTACTCATGTTGGGATGAATTGGACCTGGATTTGATTTTGACATAGTCAGGTGCCCTCCAATGACACTGTAAGAAGTTATCAAATTAGATTAAATTTGCTAAGTAAAAAATGGTTTGAAAATTTGAAATACCCAATTTTGCTATTTTATCAATTAAAATAATCCCAATTTGATCAGAGTCCTTTTCCCAAAATGGCTAGAAAAACCCTGACTTCTGAAACATGTATCTCTGAGACAACTACCGATACTTTATGGAAAGTTCATTCTCATTGATGGATTTTGTAAGGTCACTTTCGAATAAGTTTTGAACATAAGAAAAGTCATTAATTCTGTAAAACATGTAAGACAACTCTTGTTTTTAGTTAGATCAGTCCCTAAAGTTGTTTAATATATTAGCACAATGTTATAATCAGGTGATACCCTTGAATTTATTTAGAATGTAGCAATAGGTGCGTGCAGTTATATACCTTTCTCCATCTGGATATGACCCATCAGAATCCTGGTAGCACAATTTTTTTTTAATCAACCATAGACACTGGATATTGTAGATTGGCGGTGTGGCTAGAATCTTTGAACACATTTGAGCCTCACTCTGTGAAAAGGGGGTTTAATGCATGTGCGTAAAGTGTCGTCCCAGATTAGTCTGTGAAGTCCGCACAGGCTAATCAGGGACAACACTCTCCGCCTTCAGAATAATTTTTGTTTCAAAGAAGTCCCCTCTTAGTGAAAAATCCAGTATAGGCTGAAAGTGTCGTTCCTGATTAGCCTGTGCAAACTGCACAGGCTAATCTGGGACAACACTTTACGCACATGCATTAAACCCCCTTTTCACAAAGCCAGGCTCTTTTATAAAAACATTCAAGGAATGAAAATTCTAAATATTAATATTTGTGTGTATGTTTGTTTTTGTCTTGAAATAAATGTACATATTTCATGACTTAAAACGATATTTAGCTGAACAAATAAAATGCCTAAAGCAAGTCAGGGACCTATACAACAAAGGGACGCGCAACCTCGCGATATCCCGTTACAGCGCGCAAAATAAACCGGTGCGCGAGATTTGATAATCTCGANAGGGGGCATGCATGTTTTACAAACAGCCCTTGTTTATAAACAGTTTCGCACAAGTATATTTGCAAAAAGGAATGATGTGACACAACATAATGGAATCTTATACCATTTTGCCAAATGTCAACAAACTTACATGCCTTAGTGACATTTAATAGCTTACTGTTATTGTTACTATAACAGAATGGTCTTGATAAATACAGTCATGTTTTTCGAAGTAATTTTGAAAGTGTCAGTGTCAATTTTTCTGTTCCAATGTTGTTTCAAATGTGTACCTTTAACATTCTGTGAAGGATTTCATTAAAACCCCAAGATCAGACGATCAATGAAAATATCTCCCATGCTTGTGGGGTAAAGGTCAAGGTCACAGTTACCTAAGAATGCTATTAAATCACCCATGATTCAAAGGTTACCTGTGCTTGTATGGGAAAGATTAAGGTAAAAACCAAGTGATTATGTATGTTTTATAGTGATAGCAATGAGTTTAATATATGTCTTGGGTACATCAATCATTTAAGTCTGTGAAAGGGTCAAAGGTCAAGAAGAAATCAACAGGTCAATGGTCAAGTGTATTTGTCTGGTTTGGCATGACTTTAAAATGACTGGGAGACACTAACAAAAGATCATATACTGTCCAAAGATCCAATTCTGTAGATGTATAATTGTATGAATATCAGCACTGATTGCCATCATGAGAGTGTCCAAGGTCACACTTGAAAGTCAAATTTAAGAATGCACTTTCTGTGGCAAGTATTATTTTTAGCAATTATGGATGATTTGAATTAAGCTGGTAAAACGGATCATGATCTGGTATAAATATGCTTTACGTTTATGTTTCTTTGAAATCTTTCATTATTTTAAGTAACACTTGTGAGCAACGCAAAACGTGTTAAGTTGAGAGGCAATTGTCACACCGTATATTGTGTTACTTTTGCGGCAATATTACCTTTAAATGGCGCCCGTTTTATGTGTCATATCAATGGCTCTCTTGTTATTGTTATTTAAATATGCCCGTCAAATTGTCCTTCTAATTCCAACATTGTTTAGCTTGCATAGATAACTTGTCTCTTTACATGCCAATATTGCTGTTGTAAACAACAACAAATTCCTGTGGTCAAAAACATGATTTTTTTTTCGTTGGCAGTTGGCCAATGCACGACTCGTGGTTCATGTAGAACAGTGAACAAGCTGTTAAATGCACTTTTGTTTTGCTATCAAACTATTGACGCACTCATTTTTGGTTAAACAGAATGCAGCATAAAGCTGCAATTGTCAAAGAAATAAAGCAGATTCCAACCAACAGAGCAGTTAATAATTTGTCTCAGAAAACAAGTTCATTTTTGGTGTATGAAATTATAAACATGCTGTAATAATGAGATTGTGAAATATTATTGTGAAGTATAAGGCAGCATATTTGTAAATCATGCAGAGCAGGCATTGTCGGAAATGTTATTATACTCTGTAGACATAATTCATTTTGAAAACTGTTGATTTAATTATTATCTTGAAGACTCTTTTCTTGTAAAAGGTTGAAAATTTCACGTCCTGAAAATTCCCTTTAAGGGGGGAATCAATTTTGGGATTAAATATGGTAATAGTTGTAACTTGTATGGAGAGATACTATAACAAAAAAATGTCCTGAAACTTGTGTTATTGTGGGATTTGTAGCATGTTCTTGCTTCATGTAGTACTTTGTAAAATTGAAAAAAAATAAAAATAATCATATCTACATGTAGCTTATCCAAATGAGTCGCGCTCTGTGAAAGGGGGTTTAATGCATGTGTGTAAAGTGTCATTCCAGACGAGCCTGTGCGGTCCCTTGGCTAATCAGGGACGACACTTTCTGCTTTTATTGTATTTTTCGTTTAAAGGAAGACTCTTCTTGACAAAAATCCAGTTTTAGGCGGAAAGTGTCATCCCTGATTAGCCTGTGCGGACTGCACAGGCTAATCTGGGACGACACTTTACGCACATGCGTTAAACCCCTTTTTCACAGAACGAGGCTCCAATGCATTTACAGTAACTTTTACCTTTGAAATCTTGCATGGAGACCGGCATGCTTATCAGCTCAAAAGGGTTTACTCTTTTAAAGCAACATAACAAGCTTGAGTGCAGCTCTATAATCAAGTGTGTTGACAACATTGAACTGATCCTTGTGCGCTTGATAGGAAGACATTGGACACTTCAGTTGTATCCATTCAACTCCTCTACCAGTACACATTAGGGTCTCATTGGACAACAGGCACTGGTATTCTTGCAGTTTTTTTTCCCCTCCTTAGCAAGGACCTGATATAGGCCCCTTCCGTCAAGAGAAAAAAACCTTCCGCTAAGAGAATTGCTTTGAAATGATGCAATTTTCCCCAAATTTCAAGCGTCCTAACCTTTAGGAAATTTCTTCCCTTTTTTCAGTTTTATCTTAATTTTTTCACTAAAATGAAAGGCCAGGCTCTTTCCATAAATCAAGAAAAAAGCCCTGTTTGGATAAAAAATTAATTCTTTGGTGAAAACGAAGGGAAACGGGGTAAATTTGATGTACTTTGGCACTAAATTAAACTTTTTTTCACCTGGAGGTCTCTGGCAGGTCTCTTCAAATTGACGTCATGAAGACACGGAAGGACTTGTTAACAAACTCTGAAACACACTATCCATTCTTCTCTGTGATGTTCCTGTACGTGTTTCACAAATTTAATGACAAGTTTACCATGTTTTAGTGGTACATTCTTGTATCTACACGCATTGAGAAATCCACTCGACCGTTCAAATTAACAAGTGAAGTTGACGGAAGTTTTTTAAATACTGGACCGGCCAGGCGAGTGCTTTTTGCAGCTTTGGAAATCCAATGCCACACCAGTAGAAAGTGAAACAAGTTGCTGAATGAACTAAATACTGTACACAAAGAAACTGCACTTTTTTTTGACAATTTCAAGAGCGTCATAGGCGCAGTGAAATAATTTTCAAATTCATTTGTGGGGAATGGGCTTGATTTCTGGCTGACACTGCTTTAAATCTAACGATTGTTATGGTTTTTATTCATTTGAAAAGACTGTTTGAAAGGTCTTTTATGAGAATTTTTTTATATGATTTTGGCATGTTTGTATCAATAAATTGAATCAATTGGTTTTATAATTACTATAAATTAATAATTCATGATAAACAGAGAAGCAAAACGTTTACCAAAATAATTGGTCAATCAAGCATGTCCTTCAATAAAAAGGTCCTGGTTCCTTATTATCAGAAATAATGGTTTTTGATATCAAAACAATGCATGGCAAGCAGATTAAACTGCAGGAAAAGGTTCATGGGCAGGTTGCTAGTTGCTCTGGATTTTTTTCAATCCCTGATCTATTTTGATCTGAGCCCATTTGTAAGACTGACAGAACCTTTATAAAAGTTCTTTAAGATATGAGCCTTGCTCTGTGAAAATGGGGTTTTATGCATGTGCATGAAGTGTTGTCCCAGAGTAGCCTGTGTAGTTTTCACAGGCTAATCACGGACAACACATTCCGCTTTTATTATATTTGTCTTTCAAAGGAAGACTCTTCTTGACGAAAATCTAGTTTAGGCGGAAAGTGTCGTCCCTGATTAGCCTGTGCACACTGCACAGGTTAATCTGGGACAACACTACGTACATGCATTAAACCCCCTTTTCACATAGTGAGGCTCATATTCATGCAAAAAGGGTCAGGTACATATTTGCGAGGTATATAATCAATGTCTCTATATATGAAAACATGAGGCAGCTTTGACTTCTTCTGCACTTCCAAATATCTTCGCTATAAATGGATTTTTATGCTTGTCTTAAACTTTTCCCAAAATCTTTTTCAGAAGACTCAGAAATCTGGACTTTCGGATGACGTTAGTGATCTTTTCTTTTTCCTAAATTATAATCTTCCTTTTCTGTCAATTTCGTTACAATTTGTCAGTTTTCTGTAAAACTGTTGTATGTACCTTCATTTGTACTGCTTTAAATCTTTACTAACAAAAGGTATGCAATAGCAGGACCTAGTTTTTCAAATAATTAATTGCTGATAACCCTGTTTTATGGATATTTAGTGTACAATATTGTGCTTGCTTCGACTCAGTTGGTCAATGTGTGCTTGGGTACTACTTAAAAGTACTGCGGGTACTCTTAAGTATACTACAATGTACCCCAAGTACGGAAAATATACTAAAACGTACCCGGGAATACTAACGCTAAATTGTTCGTTGTCGGCTCATTTTTTTCAAATTAATTATGTTCATATTTATGTCAAGATTCTGTAAAATAACCTCTGTATTATCAAAACTCATACTAAAAAAAGCATGTTGAGGCAGGTTTTATGGTATTCGGTAGCCTGTTTTGCAACATCAGATTTTAGGCGGGAATAAAACTCGGGTACAATCTTATACTAGCCAGGTAGGTTTAAGTATATTTTCTGTACTCTGGGTACATTGTACATGTAGTATACTTAAGTGTACCCGGGGTACTTTAAGTAGTATCCGAGCTGAGAATGACCTATTGAGTCACTGAAGCTTGCCACTGTTACCTTGGCAGCAGCACAAGGGTAAAAGTTGTCACCTAAGGAAACATGGTCACGAAAATTGATAAACCGTAATCTTTGTTTATAATAACCTTATATGCTTTTTAAGAAGTTAGAAGATGAGATTTTCATTCACAACTAAAAGGACATACATGTTCAAACTATAATTGCAGGAAAAATGACACATTTTCAACAGTTTTGCACTAAACCTATTGAAATTATATCTGATAGGACTTTATTGCAAAATATGCAGCAGTTTTTAAGAGTATTTCAAAATGTTATTTTTTTCATTCAAAAATGTTTTTCGCTGCATTATTGGCAATAATGGATGCTTTTTAACCATGGATTCTCAACTGCTGCGGCTATAGTTTCTTTGATACCATCTGGATGCAAACTCTAACAAACAATGTATATGCAGAAGTTTTCATTGTGTCTGTTTTTTGTCTTGCAACCCAAATTACTTCTAAACACCTGAGCCTTAGTAACTTAACAAAGAAGGAAAGCCCCACGGGTTGTGACACATATACTTCACTACATAATTCAGTCAAAACCAATATTCTGAATTATTTATTGATATATCTTGGCTGCTACTCATGTTGGGATGAATTGGACCTGGATTTGATTTTGACATAGTCAGGTGCCCTCCAATGACACTGTAAGAAGTTATCAAATTAGATTAAATTTGCTAAGTAAAAAATGGTTTGAAAATTTGAAATACCCAATTTTGCTATTTTATCAATTAAAATAATCCCAATTTGATCAGAGTCCTTTTCCCAAAATGGCTAGAAAAACCCTGACTTCTGAAACATGTATCTCTGAGACAACTACCGATACTTTATGGAAAGTTCATTCTCATTGATGGATTTTGTAAGGTCACTTTCGAATAAGTTTTGAACATAAGAAAAGTCATTAATTCTGTAAAACATGTAAGACAACTCTTGTTTTTAGTTAGATCAGTCCCTAAAGTTGTTTAATATATTAGCACAATGTTATAATCAGGTGATACCCTTGAATTTATTTAGAATGTAGCAATAGGTGCGTGCAGTTATATACCTTTCTCCATCTGGATATGACCCATCAGAATCCTGGTAGCACAATTTTTTTTTAATCAACCATAGACACTGGATATTGTAGATTGGCGGTGTGGCTAGAATCTTTGAACACATTTGAGCCTCACTCTGTGAAAAGGGGGTTTAATGCATGTGCGTAAAGTGTCGTCCCAGATTAGTCTGTGAAGTCCGCACAGGCTAATCAGGGACAACACTCTCCGCCTTCAGAATAATTTTTGTTTCAAAGAAGTCCCCTCTTAGTGAAAAATCCAGTATAGGCTGAAAGTGTCGTTCCTGATTAGCCTGTGCAAACTGCACAGGCTAATCTGGGACAACACTTTACGCACATGCATTAAACCCCCTTTTCACAAAGCCAGGCTCTTTTATAAAAACATTCAAGGAATGAAAATTCTAAATATTAATATTTGTGTGTATGTTTGTTTTTGTCTTGAAATAAATGTACATATTTCATGACTTAAAACGATATTTAGCTGAACAAATAAAATGCCTAAAGCAAGTCAGGGACCTATACAACAAAGGGACGCGCAACCTCGCGATATCCCGTTACAGCGCGCAAAATAAACCGGTGCGCGAGATTTGATAATCTCGATCGATTGAGCCATCGCTGTGTCGATAACGCCTCTAAATGATAACGATTGCGAGTGATTTCGCTGATTTATGACAGGGACGTGTATGAAGGACCTGGTTTATGGTGTTTTGTTCTTCACTATGACACTTACTATTGTTTAATAAACAAATACCTATTCGTTCATTTGTTGCGTTGTTTGTCTCAAAATAAATCATTTATTTGTTTTATTAATACGCAGTATGCTTAACGGGACCCAATTATCGGATCCTTTGAAAGTTTGACGAGAAATAATTACCGGTTGTTATTCAATGGTTCGTTGTATATCGCACGTTATGTGCGTGTACAAAAGACCGGTCTTTTAATTAAAATAAAATGTAACACTGCTTAATCTTACATACTGAAATGGCATTTGCTAACGATTCAAAATGAATAATTGTCCTTTTTACCTTTGAGGCAGTGAAGTTTTGACTGCCAATTAAATATTCCGTTGGACTCCTATTAAACATCATATCCATGGAATAAACTGAAAGTGACTTCTTTACATTAAATTTTCTTTCGTGTGATGACTGCACAGATTTGGTATTAGGTGGTTATACTGATGATGAGGCAAATAATAAATCGCAAGCTAGTTCAAAAGTGCTGTGCTACATAAGGGGAGTACATAATGTGTAAGGATTTAGTGTTAATGTAAATCAGCCAAATTTAAGAAATAAGGCACTGCAGATAAGTCATTAATCGTGCATTTCTAAGTATAAATCAGTAACAAAACAAGACATGGTATTCATTCTTTTATTATTATTTTTATATTCGTCTATAATCTATAGAACATGCATAATGGCTTTTACACATAGAATTTACATTATTTTGTCCAAATAAGATTTTTACAAACATTGGATCCCTGATTATTGTAAAATATTGAGCCACTTAAACATAAGTATATGCATAATAGATATACCTTGTGTAATTAAATTTTAAGAATACATAAACGATATCATTGTAAAACAGTGTAATAAGCATTCATCCTTGTACTTAGTTTAAGACAATATTTAAAATATCCATGGCACGTAACAATTTGCAATGTGAAATAGAACTTTATAACATGACAAGAATAAGCACCTTTATAGAAACTAACAATATTCTTGTTTTTAAACAAGTTTGAAACTATATTAATAAGAGGTTCTGGATACACATTTTCTATGAACATATTCGAAGATGGAAAAGTTACTTTTGAGTTCAGCAGAGATTTGCATCGCTGAAATATTGTCATACATGTATGTGGAAATCGGTTGAATTGAATCCTTGGAATGTTTCAAAACTAAATTGAATGTCCATGTTCTTCAGCAAAGTCTGTGAAGTTTGATGTCTTCACCTCTATTTAGTAGACCTGAATTCACATACATCATCTTAGTGCTTGCGTTGTATTTTAGGTACCGGTATGTATCTGGCAAGGAAAGGAATTAAATTTGAGTGTTGAATCAGTATCAGTCTCCATAGCATAGCTGTGATCAAACACGTATGATAGCAATGTTCCTATTCCACAACGTTATGTAAATGGAATCGGCTGAAAATCTGGCGGTGGAATGGTTTGTTCATGACATTTTTTCTTTGCAGGTTCTAGCCTTCCGTTAAACAGCAAGTGACCCCTGTTTTGCTCCTTCTAGGCATTCTGAAAATATAAAACAAACCAAATTTTAAACAGAATTGAAGCAATATTCTTATANAACATAAACCATGTGTCTTCATTCAGCTTGCCCGTTTCAACTTCCTGTGCACACAATATTCTTCCTTTTGTAAAAACAGCAATGGTTCTAGACCTGTTCTATATGTGTTCTTATTCCCCATTAGAACTTTTGTAGAACTTACTGGTTCTTAAAGAGTTATAAATGTGTTCTAGAACTACAGTTTAGAACATTTTTAGAAATTTCTTGAACTTATTTTGTTCTAGAAATGTTCTAAAAATGTTCTTGTATATTATTGGAACAGTTTTAGAACTAAGCCTTGTTCCACAAATGTCTGGAATTATTCTAGAAAATACTTCTGGAACAATTCCAGAACATAAGTTCTAGAACGCGAATATGGAACATTCTAGAACTGTTCTTGATGTTCTAGAACAGTTCCAGAACCGTTCCAATTTCTAGAACAAATTTTCGCAGGGGTAAAAACAAACATTGTCTGCAAAAAAATAAAACAATAAGATTTCTGAAATTCAACAAACCTTTGTTATGAATAAGTCTTCATGGGAAACACTTGTTCTTTTGGCTAACATTATCTGCACACTCCGCTTTGTCAATGTATCGAGTTGTCAAAATGGCGGCCGTGAAAATTTTGCGGTCTCGGATGAAGTCGCGCGAGACTTCGTTTATTTTGCGCGACGGAGCAATAGTTTGTTCTTCGGCTCATTGCAGTTGCGCATCCCTTTGTTGTATAGGTCCCTGGGCAAGTACAAGCGATATATGTAAGAAATAGAAAATTGGGCTGGATTATTACAATCAAAAATGGTATAGGAATTCCATATGACAGTCTGGCCATCAATGTATCCATCCATAACATTTTCCTGCCCTCTTTATATCTCCTAACCCTTAACAAGGATTCTCATGAAACTCAAATGTTAAGGCCATTTAGTGGATGTACAGTCATGTTGGGTCAAGGTCAATCATTTAGGTCATTAGGATGAGGTACCCGTCAGTTTCAAGTAGGTTGAGGTCTGACTTGAATGTGTAATGTTTGCAATGGTATTTTCTTATTTATTCTGCTATAATGTGCCTTTTAAATGATTTTTATGAAACTTTTCTCAACTTTGTATCACATTTTGGCAATATGCAGAAGGCATGGGACATGAACACCACCGCAAGGTCAAGGTCACGCTTGAAGGTACAAAAGAATCATGGCATGGGATACAGCTTTTCCTACACAATTTTTATGCCCTCCTTCGAAGAAGAGGGGGTATATTGTTTTGCTGGATGTCGGTCGGTCTGTCTGAAGGTATGTCTGTAGACCAGTTCGTTTCCGATCAATAACTTGTGAACTGATTGAACAATTGGCTTGATACTTCTAATGTGCATTGGCCTGTAGATGACCCCTATTTAAATTTGGGTCACTAGGTCAACAGGTCACTGTCACACTAAGAGTGAAAATTGTTTCCTATCAATAACTTGTGAACGGAGGGACCGATTGGCTTGATACTTCCCAGGTCAAGGTCACTGTCACACTAAGTGTGAAATCGTTTTCGATCAATAACTTGTCAACTGTTTCAATGATTTGCTTGATACTTCCCATGTGCATCGGCCTTGGACAGTAGATGACTCCTATTGAAACTGGGGTCACTAGGTCAAAGGTCAAGGTCACTGTCACAATAAGTGTGAAAATCGTTTCCGATCAATATTGAAAAATCATGTGTCAAGGCCCTGTTTGGGGGGCATCAGTCTCCAACCGCGGAGCTCTTGTTTACGATGAAGTTGTCTCAGGCTACAACTGTAGTTAAATATTTTTTAGCAAATGTATTTGCAGTGAAAGGTTTTTGTATATGTAAATTAGCAATGGTATAAAATTGGGATGAAGCATGGGTTGTGGTCTACAGATATGGTTACTATGGAAACTTGAGCGCTGTTCTGGGTAGCATTGTCTTAGGACACATGCATGCTGTTTGCAAAGGATAACATAATCTGTGCATTTAAAGTGACATCACATAAGAGGAGTTGTTTATTTTTCAACATCTAATTTTAGTTTAAAGTTTTAATAAACATTGGATTTAATTAAACCTTATTTAGGCTTGATTGCTGACATGCTTATGTTTTTTTATATCCTCAATTTTATAATTTTAATTTTTTCAAACTAATGAAATGTTAACTGATGTGTCCTTTTTATTGGTCATCATTATATTATTTAAGCTAAGAACTAAGCAATTGTTTTCTTCATTGTATGTGAAGGCATAAAAATAGTATTTCATTGTTCATTATAAAAAAAACGATTGGATTTTGCACACATTTTAATTTCGCCAGTTTAACAACCCTTTTGGCATCTAGACTTTATGATGACTTTGTTACATTTGCATGAATCTGAGTAGATTCACTAATTACCGTACTTTACCATGCATAAAGTGCAACGATGTATAATGCACATCAGAAATCCGGAAATTGAGGGAAACAGTTTTCAGATCAAGAAAACTGGAAAATTGGACAGCATTTGCTGCTATTTTATTATTATTTTTATTATTACCCAATCGGTTATCTTGTGACTGAAACATTGATCAGTGTCACTGAATGGAACTGTAATTTCCTATTCAAAAATATGATGCATTTTTATGATCATGTGAATAGGTTACATGGCACTATAGTTTTGACATTTTTTTTATTTTTTTTTAAGAATAATTTGGTTGCATTATGGAAACGGTGCTAATACAACGCTGTATAACGTTCATTATATATTATACACACTTTAATGGGATGATAAAGTTTCATATTCTCAAATGTCTCTTTGCATCTCAAATTTCTCAACCAGTGTTGTCAATTACCAAGTGTGAAAACACAAACAAGCATGATTTTCATATTTTATGCAAACAATTGAAATGCTATACAAACTACTGCTAACTCATTCACATCTACCAATAACCCCTATTCAGTATGTCGAGGGCTTCAGATAATAGGGTGTTATATTCTAGAAATCCAAACATTGTGTCTGTTATGAATAATTTTTCGCTACAGTACAGTCCAGGCGTTTTCCCCAATTTCCCTCGCTACTCCGCGGGCAGTATCTCCGAGGGAGATTAAGAAAATCCCGTGATACGTGGCGTTTGCATGATTGGGGCTCTGCGGTGAACGATCGGCAAAATTGATAAGCCGACACAGCGGTCTTGGGCGTTGGCAACGCGGGGGAAACTCCGTGTTTAACGAGATAACGATCAATTTTTTGGGGAAAACGAGTGGACTGTACTGTGATTAGCAGCCAGGATAGCGTTGTATCTGTGTATGACTGCTCACCAATATTTTGAATTAAAATATTGGGTAAAAAACTCATGTTGTTCATTGTAAAGTATGGTAACTTGTATTTATGCTTTATTAACTTGCTATCTTTCTTTCATTAAAAAAAATTATATCCAAATATTAAACAGTGATACTTTTTAGGTTTCATTGGCATGCATAAAAATGCTACTTAAAAACTAACATCTTATTACCATGGACATGTTTTCACCACTCTGTTATAGGTAATCTATTTGAAAGTCTTGATATTTTGGCTGCCTCATTATATTTTGTTGCTCAATCGGTTTTATTTCAGTTTCCTTTATGAATGTTAATTGCAGCAAAATATGCATTACAGTTTGTTTGATGCATTTATTTTTTTAAGTTCAATTATTTCTTTATTTTGTTTGTATGCTTTTCTGCATGATTTAAATGTTCTTAATCACTTTCATCTTATTTAGAAAAGTAACTGATCTAAATTTGTACCTTCTTAATATCAATCTAGAAATCATTATGAATATTTGTTAAAAATATTGAAGATTTTTATGAGCGGCCTGCTTTTTATTTTGAAGTTGGTATTCAGGGTTTTTTTGTGCCCGATTTTATAGCGGAAAAAACAGCTATATTCCCAATGGCAAAAAGTATACTTTTTTCCCAAAATTTTGTAAAAAAATCCCAATTCAAAAGATTTTTTATTTATTTTTATTTTTTTTTAAGAAGTGTCTAATGATTATTTTAGCTCAATTTTATTTCAATTACATCTAACAAAGTATATAATAAGGATTTATATGATTTTGTTCTTTTAATTTAAATTATTATAAAGACTTACATGAAATTAGTTTTTCCCAATTCAGTAGACTTTCCGCGCGAAAAAAAATTTCAATCCTGAATTTATTTTCCCAATTTTTTTAAAATGCCGATAAAATTCCCAATTCCAAAGCCATGGGCTATCTTTCCAAAAAGTGGAAAAAAAAAACCCTGGTATTGACATGTAAGATCTTGCTATTGTTAAAGGGATTATATGCAGATTCTTTTCAAAGAGGATTTGCATGCACATAAATAGTAAATGTCTTGTAATGTTGATGCAAATTTAAGAGTTTCAATTTTCCAAAAATTAATCTAAGAGTTTCAATTTTCATATAGGAACCATTTTTTTTAAATAAATTAATCATAGACCAAATTTACACTTAATCTGAGGTTAACACTAAATCTCTGTTTATTAAACAATAATAAACAAATGAACAAATTAAAGTCTTATTTGTAGGGCCATTCTTAAATGTTTTTTTTTCTTTTTCGGAAAACCCGAGCAACCCACCCATATTGCCCCTACCGATTTTTTTAGGTCTCGTTATTTTTTCTTCTAAGTTACTCCTAATTTCCTTCTGGGCAACAGTTTATGTAATTAATAGCTCCTTGATTATGAACCAGCTGTACATTATTGATATATATTTGTATGGGTAGTACATTTTATTCAAAATGCCATTGCCCCCAGAAGTCTTGTTAGATGGCCGGTTACAGGTGGAAAGTGCAAAGGGACACCCTGTTTCAAAGACAACTCTGGGTCTTTAGGTGCAAGGTGTGGGGCACCAAGTACACTACACCTTGGTTTCATGCACAAGACAAATGAGCCACATCATGCAAAATCGGGTCTTATGTCATATGTCGCTAGCGGAGCTCAAGACCAGCTGGCAAGCAATTGCACATTCTGATCAGGAGCTACGTTGTCCGCTATAATTAGTTTCTCACAGGTTTTTTTGTCTCATAAGCAGACAGTGTAGCTCCTGACCAGTGGCCGCATATGGCATAAGACAGAATTTCGTATGATGCAGGAATTTATTATTATAATTATTATTATTCTTTGTCTCAATAAAAATGTGTTAGTGTGTCATGTTATTATGTTGAATAATGTATGGTTGTGGTTCACTAATGAGTCGCGTTCTGAGAAAACTGGACAAAATGCATGTGCGTAAAGTGTAGTTCCAGATTAGCCTGTGCAGTCCGCACAGGCTAATCAGGGACAACACTTTCCGCCTAAACTGGATTTTCGCTAAGAAGAGACACCATTTAAACGAAAAATTCCATAAAAGCGGAAATTGTCGTCCCTGATTAGCCTGTGCGGACTGCTAATCTGGGACGACACTTTACGCACAAGCATCATGCCCAGTTTTCTCAGAACACGACACAACTAATGATGATTCCAATTTTCAGCCGGCTTCTCCAAACAATATGGGTACATTAAATAACCTTGTGACTGTGAAAAAGTCAGACTTTGAAGTATTTGAGGCGCTGGCTATCGACAGCATCTCGGTGCCAATTAAGAATAAACAGAGTAAGTATGCCACAGGTACCTTTTCCCACCCACCCGGTTTTTGTGGCACTGGTCACGAGCCTGTGAAAAAAACCTGCCGTTTTAATAAATGTTTGTTTGTGGTTTGTCGTGCTCACATTTTTGTTACACTAATGATTTTCTTTCTTTAACTTATATGAAAGGTTGATGCACAGCAGCAACGCTTTTAACTAGCGCTTTTTTGTCACATCAAGCGCAAAACTGTTGACGCGAAATGCTTTGACAGAACAAGCAAACATTTTTTATCCGGCTCGTCGTAGCATGCCTATGGTGTACACTGTAGAGCCCTATGTTTAGCTGTCATCGTCATCAACACCTCATATCCATGTAACCAATCCTGGCATTGTTTGCGTACTCTTTTCAGCCAACGAAACCAAACAACATGGGGTCATTTAATAACACTGTGACTGTGAAACGTTCGGATTTTGAAGTCTTTGAGGCATTAGACATTGATCTACTCAACACAAGTCATAAAAACAAGCACAGTAAGTCGCAAATACGAGCAGACAGCATTGGTTCGGCTCTTCTAGAAATATAGAAGTTTTGGAAACAAAAACATTGCATGGTTGATTTTCACTCAATCTCATTACCATCCTGTCCTGAGCCTGTATTCACCAAACATTTTGTAGACCCAAGTCTAAGAAAAAACAATATTCTTCGAATTGGAATTTTCAAGAATTGCTTTAACTTTGAGTCAGACCTGACATTAACCTCCTCTATCTTTATCATTGTTCATTTGAAACATTTTGTTAATAACATAATCACCATTGGAAGCCTGTATATATTCAAACTCTGGATGTATTTTCTTGGTTCTAAGTCTATTCTTTATTCTTAACCCTTTTAGCGCTGGAACCCAATTTTGAAGGCCTTTGCAAACAGTTTGGATCCAGATGAGACGCCACAGAACGTGGCGTCTCATCAGGATCCAAACTGTTTGCTAGCAAGAAAATGCTAATTTTAGAAATTCAGCAGACGACATATTAGCAGACGACAAATTTCCCAGCATGCAAAGGGTTAAGTCTAAGAATGGGTTGGTGAATACTGGCCATGTCGGTGCCTGCTTTACAATCCGCTGACTGGATCTGATGACATCGCACATTCAAATGACATTTGCTGGAGCCAATGAAATTGTTTTCTTTAAATGAAGTGGCATAAAGCGTTGAAGAAGCTATGCACACAAATTAACAAGAATGTTCGGTGATTAATTGAATTGAGCGCCACGATAGATATTGTTTGAACATTCATTTGAGCCACGCTCTGTGAAAAGGGGGTTTAATGCATGTGTGTAAAGTGTCTTCCCAGATTAGCCTGTGCAGTCCGGACAGGCTAATCAGGGACAACACTTTTGGCATAAACTTGATTTTAATCAGGAAGAGTCTTCCTTTAAATAAAAATACAATAAAAGCAGAAAGTGTCGTCACTGATAAGCCTGATTTCCGAACTGCACAGGCTAATCTGGGACGACACTGTACACATATGCATTAATTCCCTTTTTACAGAGCGCGGCCCATTTTTATTTGACCCATTCGATTGTTGTAAAATGTCATCAGATCCAGAGATCAGAGAGTGCTATGAATCGATTTTAATGAGATTGATTTAGTGTCCCCATATGAACTTGTTTACTGATAAGTAAATTTTGGTCCGATGTTTGTGTGCGTTTAAATACCAAACAGAGCTCTTTTTTTTTGATTTGGGGAAAGGGCCTTCGATTTTTTAGGGAAAAATATCAACAAAACTGAAGAAGGGGAAGAAATTTCCCACAGTAATTTTGAAATTTGTGGAAAATTGCTTCATTTTAAAGAAATTCTCTTAGGGGAAGGGGCCTTTCTCTTGGGGGAATGGGGCCTATATAAGGCCCTTAATGCTAAAGAAGGAAAAAAAGCCCTGCCAAATACACTTTGATCTTTGGCTGGATTCGGTTTTCTTTCATAATATTTTTGTTTGGAGTTTTGCACAGTTTGTAAACACAAATTCGTATTAATAAAATGTATATTTATGCCCCCCTTCGAAAAAGAGGGGGTTTATCGTTTTGCACATGTCGGTAGGTCGGTCCGTCCCTCCGTCCACCAGATGGTTTCCGGATGATAACTCAAGAACGCTTAGGCCTGGGATAATGAAACTTCATAGGTACATTGATCATGACTGGCAGATGACCCCTATTGATTTTGAGGTCACTAGGTCAAAAGGCAAGGTAACAGTGACTCGAAACAGTTAAATGGTTTCCGGATTATAACTCAAGAACGCTTACGCCTAGGATCATGAAACTTTATAGGTAAATTGATCATGACTGGCAGATGACCCCTACTGATGTTCCGGTCACTAGGTCAAATGTCAAGGTCATGGTGACTCGACACAGTAAAATGGTTTCCGGATGATAACTCAAGATGGCTTACGCGTAGGATCATGAAACTTCATAGGTAAATTGATCATGCCTCGCTGATGACCCTTATTGATTTTCAGGTCACTAGGTCTAAGGTCAAGGTCACAGTGACTCGAACCAGTAAAATGGTTTCCAGATGATAACTCAAGAACGCGTACGCCTAGGATCATGAAACTTTATATGTACATTAATCATGATTCGCAGATGACCCCTATTGATTTTCAGGTCAGTAGGTCAAAGGTCACGGTGACTTGACACAGTCAAATGGTTTCCGAATGATAACTCAAGAAAGCTTACGTTTAGGATCATGAAACTTCATAGGTACATTGATCATGTCTTGCAGATGACCCCTATTGATTTTTAGGTCAGTAGGTCAAAGGTCAAGGTCACGGTGATTCGACACAGTAAAATGTGTTCCGGATGATAACTCAAGAAAGCTTACGCCTAGGATCATGAAACTTCATAGGTACATTGATCATGACTCGCAGATGACCCCTATTGATTTTAGGTCACTAGGTCAAAGGTCAAGGTCACAATGACTCAACACAGTAAAATGGTTTCCGGATGATTACTCAAGAACGCGTACGCCTAGGATCATGAAACTTAATATGTACATTGATCGTGACTGGCAGATGACCCCTATTGATTTTCAAGTCACTAGGTCAAAGGTCAAGTTCACAGTGACAAAAAACGTATTCACACAATGGCTGCCACTTCAACTGACAGCCCATATGGGGGGCATGCATGTTTTACAAACAGCCCTTGTTTTTATTGTGTTTATAATAATTTTAAAGTTAAACACTGATAGTTAAATGTGTTGGGTGTATTGCACGCTTTAAACAGAAATTGTAACATGGCAATTGTGTACCAAATTTATGTTATAGAAATTTAATGTGCCTCATATTGTATTCTATGCTATACCAAGCAATAGTCTCACGGTAACCAGCTATGATCTACAGAGACTTAAATATTTAATAAAAAAAAAGAATGTTTGAAATTTTCAGATGTGACTATGAACTTTTATAACAAAAATAAATATGTGCTCTAAAATTTTCATACATGACTTTGAACTTTAATAAATAAAATAAATATGTGCAATAAATCATTTGTGTTTTTGACAGTTTCTTGTTGACATTTTCAAACCTAATTGGAAACAATTATTATGCATCANTTCCGGATGATAACTCAAGAAAGCTTACGCCTAGGATCATGAAACTTCATAGGTACATTGATCATGACTCGCAGATGACCCCTATTGATTTTAGGTCACTAGGTCAAAGGTCAAGGTCACAATGACTCAACACAGTAAAATGGTTTCCGGATGATTACTCAAGAACGCGTACGCCTAGGATCATGAAACTTAATATGTACATTGATCGTGACTGGCAGATGACCCCTATTGATTTTCAAGTCACTAGGTCAAAGGTCAAGTTCACAGTGACAAAAAACGTATTCACACAATGGCTGCCACTTCAACTGACAGCCCATATGGGGGGCATGCATGTTTTACAAACAGCCCTTGTTTATTTTGTGTTTATAATAATTTTAAAGTTAAACACTGATAGTTAAATGTGTTGGGTGTATTGCACGCTTTAAACAGAAATTGTAACATGGCAATTGTGTACCAAATTTATGTTATAGAAATTTAATGTGCCTCATATTGTATTCTATGCTATACCAAGCAATAGTCTCACGGTAACCAGCTATGATCTACAGAGACTTAAATATTTAATAAAAAAAAAGAATGTTTGAAATTTTCAGATGTGACTATGAACTTTTATAACAAAAATAAATATGTGCTCTAAAATTTTCATACATGACTTTGAACTTTAATAAATAAAATAAATATGTGCAATAAATCATTTGTGTTTTTGACAGTTTCTTGTTGACATTTTCAAACCTAATTGGAAACAATTATTATGCATCAATATCACTGAATTAAACTTCAGAGACATAATTCCTTTGCTTAAGTTAAAGGGCATTAACTTCACCTGTCTTGTGTTTGAAAGCTTCATCATCATCTTCATTGAAATTCACTTTCCAATCTAGAGAACTATTTAACTTTAGTTTCAAGAGCTTTTCTTCTACCCTTAAATTTGTTTAGTAATGTTTCTAATTTTATAGTTTACATTTGTACTTGTAAGAATTATCCCAGTAGTTGTCATATGCATCTTGCAAAAATGGGTCTAATGCCATCTGTGGCCTGGGTAGCTGCAGACCAGGCTACACAGTTGCGCAGTCTGGTCAGGAGCTACTCTGTCAGTTTATGAGACCATGAAAACTGACCATGAAACCTGACCATGAAATTTATAGCTGCCAGGGTAGCTCCTGACCAGACTGCGCTTGCTGATCTTGAGCTACACTAGCCTCATATGGCATAAGACCCATTTTTGCATGATGCGGGTCATACATTTTTAATAATGCTCCAAACAAAAGACTCTGTGCAAGACATTTCCCCATCAAAATTCACTGTTGGTTTTTCCTTATCACAATCGCGATATCCCAATCTAATCACTTAACCTTCACTATGTCTTGTTGCTATGGCAATATCTTGTGGCGATGGAGCAAGACCATTCAACCGAACATTCTTAAATACCGGTACTGTCAATTAAGCAGACCTTCTGACCATAATCTCTCTACCTAAATTTTCAACCCAAGTCAGTTAACCAGTTGTTTCAACCACAAACCTTTACCAGAAATTTTGGAAACATGTTTTCTACCAAAGGTTACAACGACAAGACATGCAGGAGTCTCCAACCACTTAGTATTGAATCAGAAGTTTCATGCACATTTTGTTAACCAAATGTCTCAACCAAAAGCTGAACCACAGTCAGTCAACCAGAATTGTCAACAACAGTTTAATCACCCAAAATCTCAATCACAGTCAGTTAACCAGAAATCTTCACAACTGTTAGTTAACCTTATATCTTAACTACAGTTAGTTAAACGGAAATCTCAATCACAGTGAGTTTACCGTATTCTAAACAGTCTACACCACAGTCTGTTGACTAGAAAGTCCCAACCACATTAAAAAAAAAACAACGTCTCTGCCACAGTCCTAAAATCGTAAATTGCTTAGCAACACTTAACCAAAACTCTCAACCACAGTCACCCATCTAGAGGCAGGAGTCACACAAGCCCAGGGAGATCTCAGCTACTATCATTTAACCAGGAAATTGTTAATGCCCCCACAATTCATATGATCACTCAACATGAGTTTTAAGGAAAACCCCGGAATGGACATTTTTACCATCATTTTAAAATCCGACCCACCGTCTCTAAACCAGAAATCATCAAGCACATGGTGAGATGTATTGACATATAAACCACAATTTCGGCTACAGATTTCACTTTTTCAGTGCTGGAACCGAAATTTGAAGGCCTTTGCAAACAGTTTGGAACCAGATGAGACGCCATGTTCTGCAGATGAGACGCCACAGAACGTGGCGTCTCATCAGGATCCAAACTGTATGCTTATGATAGTATTCTTTGAAAAAATTCGAAGAAAATGCTAATTTTAGAAATTCAGCAGAAGACATTTTAGCAGACAACAAATATCCCAGCATGCAAAGGGTTAACAAAGCAGCACACAACTCATGTTATGCCTTCCTTATCCAAAAACCGCATCTCTCCACTAAAGAGCTTGGCTTCCAAAAAAACAACAATATGAAATTGTTTCCCTGTCACAATCATGGAACCTGCCAGCTCAATCATAAACAAGGCAAGAATGGAATGTGGAAAGTTTCAAAACTTACCTAGCATATCCTTTATTGTTGTTGATTAAAATCCATGCAATGTTTTGCTTGTTGTCCTTTTATTCATGTATTACTTGTGTTTAAAAATAATTCTTTGCTGTTGATATTATTTCCAAAAAAACAACAGCAACAGAACCATTCTCCATTTAGGATAAGAATATTTCTCAAATAAAATCATGAATTGTATACAAATGGTATGAGTTGACTATGCCCCATCTTCAACAAAGTCTCCAATATTAGCCGATGGTGAGTAATTTCATACAAATTAAGTGTTTTCATTAGTCATTATTTTCAGTGAAGACAAAGTTTGAGAATGTTTGTAATATTGGGCCAATGTATTTCATTCTTTATATTTCATACAAAATATCACAATGTATATTAACAAGCATGCATATTTATACCCGCACAACAAAGTTATAAGGGGGGGAGATATTGGTTTCAAGTCGTCACACTTTCCGTCTTTTCTGGTTGTCCCGACTACGGATTTCTTCTCTGGACCTTATCTTGAAAATATTAGAGTTATCAACTGTGAACTTCATAGATAGGTAGGTAGATCCCATCGAGCGTGTGTGTCCCTGCACAAGAACCATAACTCTTGCTCACCCATTTTTAGAGCAATTGTCAACTATACAAGTTATCCACTTAACATTTGTTATGTTGATACATTTCAATGATGGGAAATGCAGTGCACAAGGGCAATAGCTCTTGCTTGTATAGTTTCACACTTATTTCCCTTGTACATTTTCAAGCTTTTATTTTGTCCAGAGCATATCTCAACTATAATATGAGGTATCAAGGCGAAACTTTAAAGTTATAAGGCTTGCATTGTTGGAAAACCTGAGTTCTAAAACAGCCAATGCTCTCTGACAAAGCCCAATTCAGGGGTATTTCAGGCATGACAGTGACAGTTTAAGTTTTATTGATGTAATATTCCTGTGTTAAATCAACTTAGACTGTTAAATTGTATAAAATGTAAAAACAAATATGTAAGTTATGCATATTTTCAAACGTGTATCATTTACTTCTTTTTCTTTCAAAACATTGTGTATCTGATCAAGTTAATGGTCTTGGTCTTTGACCATACCATACCAGTTCAATTGTTTGCTTATTATTGTGTAGGTAATAATGCATTAAACCAATTTTAAAACCATTGAAAAATCATTTTATATTTAAAATATGTTTTAATATTTAAGTACATTTTATCTCATCCATACCATTAATAATTGTCTATTTCTGCAAAGACAATACTCACAAGAGGCTCACGCATTTGATTACACTCCACTCGCCTTGACACACCTACTGTTACCATGGCAACCTTGACCTTTGCAGCCACTGAGTTGTCAAGCTCACCCCCCGGGGATTACGCCCAAGACATCCCAGTGCGACCCACGAGCGGCAAACAGAGCGGGCCACCGTTTCTACCTCCACACCTGCTTCAAGTCATTCTCAACAAGGACACGCCGGCACACGTATGTTGGGGCACACTATTTATAGAAGCAGTGATTAATATGAATATCAATATTCGACCCTATTCACAGGGCTCTTGAGAATATATGAGCCTCGCTCTGTGAAAAGGGGGTTTAAGGCATGTGCAGAAAGTGTCTTCCAAGATAAGCCTGTGCAGTCGCACAGGCTAATCAGGAACGATACTTTCTGCTTTTATGATATTTTTCGTTTAAGGAAAGTATCTTCTTAGCAAAAATCTTGTTTCAGCAGAAGGTGTTGTCCCTGATTAGTCTGTGCGAACTAACAGGCTAATCTCGGACGATACTCTAAGCATATGCATTAAACCCCCTTTTCACAGAGCTAGGTGCATATATATTTTGGCCCCCCTTTGAAGAAGAGGGGGTATATTGCTTTGCTCATGTCAGTCCGTCGGTCTGTCCACCAGATGGTTTCCGGATGATAACTCAAGAATGCTTAGGCCAAGGATCATGAAATTTCATAGGTACATTGATCATGACTGGCAGAT
>VMBQ01009459.1:0-20770 GCA_007657795.1 Dreissena rostriformis
AGTTTCAGCCAAAAGTTTTAAATAGGGATTGGGCCAACGGGATGGGCTGTTTATATGTGCCTAGTATGTTATTTCCAGTGAATGGGTGGGCACATTTAATGGATCCTTTCTGACAAGCAACAGTTATCCCCTCCCCCCGTAGAAACCAAGTACTTGCCAACCACCCGTCGGCTACCCCTATGCATGATTAAGTTTCGGGCAAAGGTTTTAATAAAGTTGGGGGTCGTTAAGGAGTTTACATACATGCCAAGGTCGTTATTTCCCGTGAGGAGATGGACAAATTGAATGGCCCCTTTCTGACAAACAATACTTATACCCCGGTCGCAAACCAACCGTCTGATGTCGTTCGGGATGACCTAGTTTAGGGAAAGGTTTTAATTTGGGTTGGGTCGGGAGAGGGGTGTACCTACATGCCGAAAGCATTATTTCTAACGATTGCACCTTTAATGGCCTCTTTCTAACAAACAAAAAAGGGTTATCCCATGGTAGTGACCTATATCACGCCAACTACCTGTCTTCTGCTCGTCGGGATGACGTAGTGTCGGGCCATGGTTTAATCAGAGTAGGATCAGAGGGTACACATACATGTCTTGTACGTTATATCCACGGATTATGTGCGCACCTTTAATGCCCCGTTCTGACAAACAAGAGTTATACCCTGGTAGCGATCTAGTACATCCGTCAGCCAACGGTTTTAATTAGAGTGAGGTTTAAGGAGTGTACAAACATTCCAAGGGCGTTATTTCCAGTGAGTGAGGGGGCACTTCTAATAGACTCTTTTTGACGAAAATGAAGTATTACCCTATAGCGACATAGTGCACGTCAAACACACGTCGGATGCCCATCGGAATGACCTAGTTTCGGGTCAAGATTTTAAATAGTGTGAGAGTAAGAGAGGTGTACATGCCCGGGCGAAATTTCGTGTAAATGGGTGGACACATGAAATGGTCGCATTCTGACAAAAAAGTGAAATCTTCCGATCGCGACTACCTCCTTTTATTTCAACCTCTGAAAGATTCGACCGGCTTCGGACCCGTACAGTGATTGTTTGATTCGACTGGTAAAGCGCAATCAAACGTTTTCGTTGTTGAGATTATAAGACGACGTTTGCTACACAAATATACAACACGTGTATACGAAAGTTTCTGTTTTATTGATGCAAACTAGTTTTGTCATTAAGGCATGATTTTGTAAAACATAGTCTGTTTTATTACCAAAATGAGAAAGTCTGAATAAGTTTACATTGAATAGAATAATTAAACGTTGAACAAATGGGGGAATGTAGCGCGTTCTTTCAAGTTAGGTACCTGAAGCATGTACTTTTATTTCGCGGTGGCTCCCTTCAAACCCAACAGAATGCCAACTTGCTAAAACTGTCGATCCACAAAATACTTAACTCTAGAATCAAAGCGCTTATTTGCCGTTATGTGCGTGTTGTTTTGGTGCCTTTCAAACTCCCGAGAGCGCAAACACGATAATTCTGAGGTGACAACACTCAAATTAAGGTTCGCAATAACGAGATAGTGTCATGTTGTCGTTCGGAAGCGAACGAATTCGACGTATACTGGAAATTCAGTAGTAGAAAATAAATTAGTGAAATGCACATGAAATACTGTTATATGCATGCGAATTTTGATAACGTGACTTTAGCGTAGTAAACTTGTTCATTGAAGGCAGCGATTGTTTTTGAAGGTGTGAGTTTGAATCTCACTCGGACATAATGGTCAAAATATTGTTTGTTTTTTAATTGTTATTATTCGTATAACAATGCAATGTCAATATAATCTTATTTCTAAATAAATAAGCTTTTGGAAAAGAGGAATGATGTATTGTTTTAATAATGTCTATATTCAGGGGGAAATACCGATGGTATGCCTTTCAATTGTAGTAGGGTCAATATATAAAAAAAAAACTATCAACCCCAAAACATTGCTACAAAAAGTTTTTTAACTAATCCTGGTAGGGCTGGAGGTCCTGTATAATATATCAAAAGTTTACCCAAATCGGACCTCCGATTATTTTTTTTCAAGATTGCCGCTAAGATGATAACTATGTGAGTATCCACCCAAAATTGATGATTTTAGTGTCTTTATCTATGTTTCAGGGGGGGGGCAAAGAACACAAAAAGATAATGACAAAATATGTTAGTCTATTACGCAACATAGAAATTCAACATGGCGTCCAAATGGCCTCCAAAATTGCCGCCTAAACCTACTTATGATATATGTAAGTATCCACTCAAATTTGATGATTTTGGTGTCTTTAATTAGGTTTCAGGGGGCAAAGAACACAATAAGATAATTAAAAATTATGTAAGTCTATTACGCAATAGAAATTCAACATGGCGTCCAAATGGCCTCCAAGATGGCCGCCAAAACCTACTTATGATTATAACTATGTAAGTTTCCACTCAAATTTGATGATTTTGGTGTCTATACATTGGTTTTAGGGGGCAAAGAACACAATAAGATAAATACAAATTATGTTAGTCTATTTCGCAACACAGAAATTCAACATGGCGTCAAAATTGCCGCAAACACAAAGACCATAAGTACTGACTCAAACGTGTTGATTGAGAAAGTTTAGCCATTGTAAGTTCCAATATTATTTTTTTTAATATTGCTCTACCAAGCGACGCACATTTCAGTGTATTTTGATTAAATATGGGTCTATACCTTAAATCAGATTTAAGTCAGCTGAAGTAGCTCATAAGCCTAATTGAGAAAGCATTTTAAAGTAACCCTCTTAAACCAGAAGCAGTTGTCTGAAGATCATTGTTCAGATGTTGGAGTGTTTTCATACACTTATGAGCTTGATGGGGGCCATAGGATCCCTCGTGAAAGGCACCGGTCTCAAAAAGATACTTGATACTGAATATTGGGCAAATGCAATTGTGCATATAATAACATGGAAAGCTGTCCAAAGGCCTTTGCGGGGCCATTGTCTTTTTGACACTTGCCTACACAGCAAGCTTCTAGCCGAAATGACACAGGAAAATCCCGAGATTATATTAAGATACTGCTGGATCAAGCCGAGGAATTGTACTCTTCCCTTCTTCGAGGGCGAAACAACGTTAGATTAGCAGATGCTGCGCGTTTTGAGATTTTGATCAAACTCGAGACAGCTACAGAAAAAAAGAAACATGAACTTGCCAAGACTTCAAAGACAAGCCAATTATTGCTGAATTATGAGCGTATGGTTCGCATGGCAATGATGTTAATCAAAGCGGATCATACTGGGTATCGGTTCTTGCATTTGCAGAGGGTGTCCCATTGTCCGTTTTTGCTGCAGCTGGGTAATTACATTACATGCAATCTTCTGCAAATGAGCAACCTAGAGGAAACGCAGCCAGACGTTTATTGAACGTTTGTTGATGGTTTCCACCTTGATTGTAGAAGCAATCAGTGCTGGGCTGGGCTTATCAGCGATCGTGTCATTAAGCAAACATTGATGGGGTCACTAAAGAGCACAGGGGGTCTGACTTGCAGCAGTGGGATGACCGAGGAAATGCAAAACCTTTGGACCCTATCTGCACTTGTAACATGTGTGCGATGCAGGAGTTCAAAAACCTGACCTTTACTACAAGTCCACAGCATAAAGACTCAACTGAGGCGCGCATCAAACGATATCCTTCTGATCTCGAGACAATGCAGATAAAGATAACAGATTGCTCACCCTACACAGCTGATCCTACTCATAGAAACATTGTCAATGGGATAGTTGCTGGTTCAGATGTGCATGTTCATACATTTGATCATGCTTTTGATCATGCCCTCCTGTTCCAACGTTTCCTGGTAAGGTCAAAATATGGAGATCTTTCCGTTGAAGACATACTGTCGTATGAACTGAGCCCCCCTTCTCCTGCCCTTTTTGAAGCAAGAACCTACTTCGTAAAGGAGACAAGCCTCAGATCGCTCAGGCAATTATAGATCATGCTACAGACGCATCAAGTGAGGTTGTGATGAATTTTATTCCTGAAACAGATCGTTACGTGTTTGATACTGGCTCTTTGCTCATTCGATTATCATGGAAAAAGGGTGACACGTATAACGAAATAGCTGAGTCTTATGCAGATTTAACTGTAGGGAATTACGGACAAGCGGCATTGTGTTCGATGGTTACGAAGACGGTCCTTCTATCAAGGACAACACACACCAGAGACGAGGAAAAAACGTGAAGCCTAAGGTGAGTTTCACCAAAGAAACAGAATTCTTATGCAAAAAAAATGAAAACTTTTTGTCTCGAGACAAAAAACAAGACAGACATGATTGCTCTGATCAGCACAGCTCTGACTAAAAAGGGGTGTAGTGTAGTTCTGTCACCAGGGGATGCAGACGTTGATATTGTTTACGCAACAGTGGAATGATCCCATCATAGCACAATAGCGTTGGTGGGTGAGGATACATATTTTCTCATCTTGCTCCTGCATTACTCCGAAAGGGACAATGCGACCATCTACTTTCGCTCTGACGTAAACAAACAGCTTAAGGAACACAAAGTGTATAATATTAACCTTTTGAAAGAGCTTTCAGGAGACAAAGAAGGCAATTAGTTGCTCTTTGTTCATGCTTACTCCGCTGTTATTTAACTTCCAGGAATTTAGGCATCGGAAAAAGTTAGTATTTCGGAAATGAATAAAACCTGTCCCTTTCATGAAGTCATGTGCTAATTCCTTCCTTCTTCCCAACAATTCTCGAGAGGAAATATCAAATCTTGGCAACTGCTTGATGGTCGATCAGTTTGGTGACAAGCCAAATGATTCTTAGAATCACTGCGCCATAACATTTCACTAAGAAGTGGCTACTGCCAAAACATGCCTCACTCCTGTGCGACTTACACCAACATCGCATTCAACGATATTCCATAGCCAACGCGTATATTATCAAACTATGATATGGATGGGGATTGAACATAATATGAAACCGACAGAATGGGGATGGAAACAGGACAACGAACAGTAAATTCCATTAATGACCCAAAACAAAGCTGCAACTGAAGAACTATTGAAAATCATCCATTGTAACTGTTCTGCAGGATGTAAATCTTCACGATGCAACTGCAGACGTTTTGGAATCCCCTGCAATGCTTTATGTGGCCCTTGCCAAACTGAAAACTGATAATTCAATCGATTCTTAAGAGGTCAGTACTGAGGAGGACGACGACGACATAGACAATTTAACGCCTTGAGAAAAATGCTTTGGGCAATGCTGATTGTATATCAGGTGATAGTGGACAGCTAAATGTCATAAATTGGATTTCATGACTATTCAACTTCTTTGTGATATAAACAAATGTGTTATTTGTTCCGTAAAGCCTATGTATAGACACCAAAATGATCAAATTTGAGTGAATACTTACCAAGTTATGATCATAAATAGGTTTTGGTGACCATCTTGGAGGCCATCTTGAAAAAAACTTCATTCCGGCAGTCCGATTTCGGTAAACTTTTGATATGTTATAAAGTACTTTCTTCCCTACCAGGATCAGTTAAAAAAAACTTTTGAAGCACTATTTTGGGTGGTCAAAGTGTATATTGATCCTACAATTGTGAATTCATCGGAACTAACAGACCTTCTACACCATTGTCATGAAATCCATTAAGGTCACACAAAATGAATTATCGACTACAAAAATCAATAGAATAAAGCATAATTTCTAAATGGTATTTACCATTTTTCTAAAGTCAATTAGATTGGACTAGTTTTACTTTCGTGTTATTGTTTCCCATAAAAGGACATGCAAATCATAGTCATTATGTTGCATTGCAAAATCCCCTTATTGATGTCAATACAAAATTTAAATTTCGGTGATCTTTGAATAAACCGTTATTAAATCAAACCTCGTTTTGGTACAACCTTGGTACAATTCTTTGAAAACATATACATAGTTCTAGACATAATTACAGATGTTTCATAAGCACACAGACTAACTTATTTGCAAATAGTTGAATTAATCAGATATTTCAAATTTTAAACATATTACACAATACCTCTTAGACGACCCTCGAAATTATTTGTTAGGCAGATTAGAAATACAACTTTTCAAGCAAAGCATGGACCTTGTGAAAATCGCCACACGGAGACTTCAACAAACCCACTGTTATAAAATGTTCGAGTTGAGGACAGACTTTATACTAAAAAGTATCCACAAAGTAAATTACTTTCTTCTTGCAAGGGATTGGATATAGTTTTACCACAAACATTCAAATATACTGGACATAAAGACGTCCTTTCGATTTATTCATTCTTAATTTGGCCATTTTGACCTTTATTATTGCTTTAATATACTGTATTGGTATGATGTTACAATGAACGACATAGTTATGGCCCGGACAAGCTCATGTGTGGCCATTTTTGACCTTTGAACTGAAAGTTTGAGCTTGACCTATGAGATATTGACGTAATTCTTTCGCATGACACACCGTCCGATGATGATGAACACATATACCAAATGATTTTAAAATCTCACAATGAACGACATAGTAATGGCCCGGACAAGCTCATTTATGGCCATTTTTGACCTTTGAACTCAAAGTGTGACCTTGAACTTGGAGATATCGACGTACTTCTTGCGCATGACACACCGTCCAATGATGGTGAACATATGTGCTAAGTCATTTTAAAATCTAGCGATAAATGACATAGTTATGGTCCGGACAAACTTTCGGTTTAAAACGCACTAAGTGACCCCGTGACCTAGTTTTCGACCCGGCATGACCCATATTCAAACTTGACCTAGACATTATCTAGATACAACTTCTGACCAAGTTTGGTGAAGATCGGATGAAATTTTCGGGACAGACAGACCGACCGACAGACCGACCGACCGACAGACCGACAAAGTGACTCCTTTATAGCCCCCATTACCAATGGTAATGGGGGTATAATTAGGGCCAATTAAAGTTAAATTAAATTTAATTTAAATTTAAGGGGTGTGTGAAAAATCGATATCTGTTTGGTGAATCGGAAAATTTGATTGACAGGTGGCGACTGGTTAATTGTTACAACAAGGGGACCGATTGCGCTCAGAATTGCAAATATTGTCAAAACAACATTGATGGCAATTAGCGAGCGAGGACCCACAAGTACGGCGCTTAAACGCTCTTATGGACAATTTTCGGCAACACTTACATGCTTCAGTGCACATTAACCTCAAGTCTTGCTGTCAACACAGAGAAGCAGATTATGATTCGTTATTACTCTGGTTGTTTAAATAAAAGTTTAATTATCATGACGGTCAGTCTTCCCCAAATATTTGAAATCCAAAATTTTACGTATCAACGAAATTTCATACCGACGAATTTCTATACGTTTACAGTAATGGTCTAATGTCGCATCACGCCATAAACCAGGCAACATAATGGATATTGTGGACCTGCTTGTTCACTTGAAAGGCGATGTGATTAACATACGTATTTAATAACTGACGACTAAAACCGTGTTTCATTTTCATTCGTATTTATTTACATGAACAACATATATTTTACACTTCATGTATAAGTAGTTAAATGTTGATACATGACAAAAAACTGTCACAATGTGTATGGACTGTAACATGTACATGGTAAGACATATTTTGCAATAGATCAATTGCGTTTCATTTATCCAAACCAAGCTAATTATTATCAGGCTAATAAATAAAAAATATTAACAAAACGTGATCGTGTTTTATGTCATTTAACTGCTGTCATATTTAAAGCTCATCAAATGTCCATAAAATCCAGAGTAAAACTAATAACGAGTTCAAAATTGCCGTGAACATATAACTTAATATGGTTGTTCTGTTTCGTGTTGATTTGAAATAATATTATTTAACGCTAAATCTTTAAGGTATACGTACATTTGTATTCATGGAGTTGTATTACCTTCCATTTAGTATACGGGGATGACATTATTCGATAAAGTATGTATCCCATTGGCCGATTGTTCTGATAGACTAATGACACGTCTCAAGTGGGATGGTGTTACGTTAGTAAGTGCCTCGTGATACGTATGTACCAATAAAAAGCTGGATTTAAACTGTCAGTTGTAATGGTAGAGGGCGTTTTCTAATTCAGGTCATAAGCTGGACCTTATAAATAAAGAATGCATTCTGGATTGTAGAAGTGTTTTTTTCTTCGAGGACTATTCTTCATTTGAAGGTGAGTTCCTTCAACTTATCTGTCTGAGAATTATTTAATGTTGGTTTTATTTAGTTGATACTTTTTTAACAATGTTTGTTTCTACTCTAATAGAATTAAAGTTATTGATTCATTATTCAACGATTAAATTAAGAAATCATTTTCGATCAATTGTTGTTTTGGAAATATATATCAATAATGTAAACATGATTTCGATTCATTTATGATACGATATTTGTCTATTTTTGACAATTGAAAAAGGGCTTTATTTAACTGTATCGGCGTTAATTGATCTGATAATGTATTTATTTTTTAATATTTGTTTGGCAATAAAAATGAGATGATAGCTTTACTTAATTGGATTGGTGGTTATTTATCTGATATATTGAATAAATCAATAATAAATTGTTTCAAATATTTTGGAATGAGAAATGCATGCATTTAAAATGAGAGCTATATTTTACTGTATTGGTGCTTATTGCTTTGTTGTTGATTGTGTCTTTTTGTCTGTTTTAAGTCGGACTTCATAGAATTGAAATAATTGTTATTGGTATAATATTGTTTCTAAGTGTTCAAAGTCGGACCGATTTCTTTTAATGAAGTAAAGTTCATGTTCACTGATAATATTTCAATCTATCATGATGGTTAACTGGCATCAATTCTTATGAAGAATTTCACTCAACACTAATTCGTGTGTAAGTTAATACGGTGAAATATGTAAATATTCGAAAGCTCTTGAGCACACGTACGCTGGATACGAACGCAGTTTACTTAATCGATTCAGATTAAAATAATCATTGGGTATCGCGTTTATAGAAACAATTCGAATTACACTCACCAAATCTTTAGAAATCGTTCGATTGTAATGCTAATTTATTCTTTATTCTTTGGTCGGTGAGATATGAATTGGAAACATTATGTATTTTTATATTTTCGTTGTAGTTATTATATTTGCAAGGAAACAGTAGTACTGAACATTTACCATGCTCTAAAATATCCATTAAATGCATATTTTGACGATTTGAAAACCTGAAAATTATAAAGCGTTACAAACGCGAAACGATTGAATAATTTGAAGATTTTTGTTTTTATCGTTATATTATGTGACATTACGAGGATTGAACCAATGGTCAGTGGTTCGAGCCCCGGTGTGGATTACTTTTATTCTTTCATGTTTTAATTTAAGTCGTTTTATACGGGAGCTATTTAGTTCCGATGTTTACATTCATCAATTGAAATCATTTAAAGACAAACTTTAAAACATGAAAAAATATGTGAACAATTCCCTTAAATAGACATAACCTCGGAAGCGCAGCAATATATAGAACTTCTGATGCGCACACACCCTTGCAATAATCTGTGGTGGGCATGGAAATATTCACATGTGGTTTAAGTCACATGATAAATTTTCAATACATCTATTATTTAGCAAGGAGAAATCCTGGAATTATGGATAATAAGGTATTTCATTTCAACGGTTTTCTAATAGACATATTGCAATGTGCTCATACATGTATTGATACGATCAATCCAATACAATATGCAAACACTAATCGTTTAAAAAAGGCAACGTGGTTTAAATGTGCTATTTTTATAGATGGTTAGAAAAGGAACACATATAGATTGTGTGTAAAACATTATACAGGATGTATTACATACTTTCATTTCCCAATTAAAATACTGTTAAACTTGATTATAAACGACCCTTAAATAATTTTAACAAATTTTTGGAATATATGAAAAGCATAAATATTGTGCAAATGTGTACACATAATGTGCAAATCGATTTCAACAACTAATGGTCAAGAATAAATATAAGGTAAATAATATATATATATAAGGCATGAATTTTGGTCCGATTTCTTTTAATGTAAAGGTCATAACCTCTGTAGTCGCATGCTAGTGTCCAGCACATTGCACGTTAAAACATATGATCCACTTGTCTGAATCCATGCAGTGAATGCATATACTTATTCTGAATGTTAAATTTGCAATGGGGATCTAGTGGTCGATAGCGATTGTAATCGAGCTTGTTTTAAAACCAGTGTTGATAAGCTTAATTATAAATAAGATTTATAATGAAATCAATTACCAAAATTGTAAGTTTACAATTATTTTACATTAACCTTTTTACGTTTAGTTTGGAATAAAAATACGATGAGATTATTACTAATGTCATTTGTTTTAGTGACCATGCTGAGCGTTGTTTTCGTTATTGCCGCTCTGGCGGTGAGTGGCACAACAGCACAACTGAGCGGTAAGAAACGCAGGAACACAGTGAAAATGGCGACTATGAATATGCGTAGTTTCATAGTAATAGTGGCGAGGGGTTTTGCTGCCTTTGCGAATCACACCCACAACTTTTAGCAGGGTTGTTGGATCGGCCAGGCTTAAATTTAAATAATTGATAAAATTCTAACGATACTTAAACGGATAAGAAAGAACAAGCTTACTTAACTTGGACAGACTTATTTATTACCACTGACTATTTACTTCTGAAACGAGTCTCTTCGAAAAAAAAAAGAAATCAACCCAGACACATATTTAGACACTTGATTTTATGCGTTGCATAGTAAAGGATTAAGGTTTAGAAAAAATGGCCTCTTATCTTCCACAAATTGTTTTACGTACCACTTATCTATTTCAGTTGTCGCCGTATGTGAAACTGGCCCGAAAGCGACTCTCATCATCACTGGTGCAACAGCCGGCTACACAGTGTTTAGTGCTTTTACAGGATGTCCCACAGCTACCGTTCCCGACAGTGGCTCACTTACTTACATCATGACAAACGGCACAGGAACCTGTATATTTACACTCGTGAGAATACAAATTACTTTGTTTATACCAAAATTACATGAAGTTCATTTTTTTTTTAGCTTAACTGCGGAAATAGTAGCTGAGCAGATGTTTCTAAGCCGCTATAATAAATTATTAAAAGTTTAACTTATTTATTTTAATTATGTATTTATTTGAATGACAAACTTTATAAGTCATGTTTAATCTTTACATCGCATCAGTTGTATTTTAAAGGAGAAAAAAGCACAATAACATATACATATAAAAGATACACAAGTTATACTTTTTGCTGTATGTGACAACAACTATACACATACTTTGTTCATTAAAAACGGCATGGCGAGTATAAAGCGTTTCCAATGAATAATTTGTGCATATATTTTTAATTTTAACGATTGTCCCTAATAACGGATAGAATACAATGAAGATTACTTATTTTCGTACCGAATAAAGCCCGAAATCCTTGCTATGGGCAGATTTTTAAAAACACCAAGTACTAGTGTAAACATTTAAACTTACTAAAAATTACTAAACATAATTATTCTACCATACAATTTCAGGAAGGGACGTTCACATTGGTTTTTCAACAAACCAGCGGTTATTTATCGGTTACCGACAAAGCATTTTCTGTGACGTGTGGTGCGGCTTTAATAAGCCCCCAGGTTGTCTCTGTATCTCTAGCAACAACAGGGTAAGTATAGATTCAACTGGTAACTGTTGAAACTCGTTGTATTACAATTAACGGTTCGGATACGTGCGAGTCTTATCTGACTTTTTTTCTAAATTTTACTTATTATTCCAAAACGAGTTACATATTCTAACTCAGATAATAATGTTTATTGTACCTTGTTCGTGTTTTATTTGGGTAATTCGTTACAGATTTAGGAGTCCCTCACTCTAACGAGAAAAGGGCCTTTTTTGTCAAATCAGGAATATTTTAATGCTAGAATCCTGATATGTTAGTTGTTTACGTGAGCAAGTTACAGTGTATATGCCTAGAATATTAGCAGTAAGCATTCTCGTTTAACAACAGGCTCGCCACGGCTACCGCGGTCTCAGCATTAGGGACAACGGTGACATTTGCAGTGGTAGACGCGTCGGGAGCCCCACTTACTAGCGTCAGTGTTGGGCAGTCCGTAAAATTGAAGGCGTCCATTCCTTCGGGCTCTAACGGTACGTTTAACTTTTCATCGGAACAATTTTGAGGTTCATGAACACAACAGCGCATGAATATTCGGATCAAGTAAATTAACTGCGTAATTATTTGATAGTCATCTTTTTTTTCCAATACTTTCCCCGATATGGATACCGCCATCACTGCATTACTCTTAATAGCACTTCTATGCTGACAAATATAATTAAAATAGTTATTTATTACAGGAAATTAATTCAACTTTATAAAGTTATCAATTTACTGAATACATAACTGTTTATTTGTAAGTAGTTACTTGTAAAGAATCAGTCTAAAGGATAGTTTTTCCGGCGTTGTAACGTAATTTCTCAATATTTTAATATTGAATCAAGTTTAAATTCTTTACTTTTTAATGACTTCAGTTATAACAAACAAATATATTATTTCGACTGACTTTTTTGGAAATAGTCCGGTGGGATCTGTTTTGGGTCGAATATTTTACTACACTTGGAAAAGAACACACACGCTTATATATGTTTAAACATATTTTATGAACAACTTTACTTTGTACAAGATACGCTATAAGATGCAAAATGAAACACAGAGGTATTATTTCCAATACAACCCGTTCCGCAACTAATATTTCTATGTAATCATAAAACATATTAATGTGAATGTTTTTTTTTTTTTATTTCATTAAAGCTGCCATTGGATTTAAGATCAGCAGTGTAACATTCAAAGTCGGCTCTGAGACAGCCGTGTCAATTATAACAGCAGGGTAAGCAAGAGAGTATCTTATCAGCTTTAACTAACGCTCCATTGGTCAGTGTCGGCTTGGGTACTACTAAAATGTACACCGGGTACGCTTAATATACTAACACTTACCCGGCCAATTCAGACTGTACCCGAGTTTTATTCCGGTCCAAAAGCCGATGTCGTTAAACGCGCTACGGAGTACGAAACAAAATTCTCTTTGAACAAAACCTGCCTCAGCATGCTTTTTTGAGTATGTGTTTTGATAATATAGAGGCCATTTAACAAAATATTGACCTAAATACGAACATAACTAATTAGAAAAAAATAGCCGACAACGATTAATGTAGCACTAGAATTCCCGGGTATGTTTTAGCATATTTTCCGTACCCGAGGTACATTTAATTTAACTTGAGATTACCCGGGGTATATTTAAGAAGTACCCGAGCCGACAATGACCAATCGAGCTTAACTAACTGGAAGACAAGTTTTTCCTTCGTTTGATGTTTTTCAAAACATTTTTCGAACTCGCTCTTTATGCAATTAAAACAAATGTTTAGAGCAAGTTTCCTGAAGATTGTGCACAAATGTGACTTCTAGAGTATTTATAGCTGCGCATTCCCTTGTCAGCTATGTTTCATGTCGAGATGTGATAAACAAATATGTTCAGCCAGTTTCATGATGACTGGGCAGCAATTGTGACTTATACAGTGTTCACAAGCATTTTTTCAATGTTATCACTTGACCTCACGTGACGTTATTTCAAACTCGATGGAGATATCATAGAGACTAAAGTTCTGACCAAGTTTCACTAACAAAAGGCAATAAATAAGACCTAAAGAGTACGCACGACGCATGACAAAAAACGGGCAAAAGACGTTTTGCTCATGTGAGCTGAAAGAAGTGTAGAATGGAATAAGTTCGAAACATAATTTGAACATGAATTGCTGTCCAGGTCGACCAAGCTCTTGAATTATTTACTTGAACGACAGAGTTACCTTTTCATGCGTCTAAGTAACATGAAGGTCATCGTAAAACAAATATTTCGCATACATGCTCAATATCGGTTTTCATATATTAAACTTAAAAATAATATCAATACAGAACACTAAGGTGCCTGCAATTGCCTGTTTTTAAAAAGGTTCCTCTTTGGTATTGTAGTTTATTTTTAATGCAAAACCATATGTTAGATTATGGATCGGTTTATTTCAGATGCTCTGTCGTTGGCGTTCTTATGCCATCGCCAGAAAACGAGAATACGGGACTTGACGGCGTGATCGAGGTTGCCTTCGACATGTTCATTCCGATAACACCTGGTACCTACCCCGAAACTGCACCGACTGTAACCATTGAAAGCACTGTGACACTGTGCGTCGGAAATTGTGAACCGGTAAAGATAATAGCGTAAACCGAAAACAAAAGGATAATTTGCAATGGAAACAGCGAAGAAACAAACATTTATTTGTCGGTATTGTTTAATTTGCATTGATGTTTACAGTTCATAGTTCATGCACATGCTTGATTTGCGGAACCGTATTTAATCAGATAAATACTTGATTTATTAAAACAAGTATTGCAACCAATACAGGAGCCCTCTTCCGGTTTCTTGTGAACTTTTGGGGTTATAAGAGGGACCAATACACCTAATGGGTAATTTGTTATTACAGTATAAAGCTTTGTACCATTTTAAGCAACAGTGACATCACCAAGGAGTCATATAATTCTCACATTGCTCCTTGTAAGTATCGCGTATCATCCAAATAGCTTGATCACTTTTTGAGAAATCGCAGAATCAAGTTTTTATGGACTGACGCTGGGACAAATATGACGGGCGGAGGGTAAAGATATAGTCCCCTCGATTGTAGGGGACTCATAAAACTAATATAATAAAATTGCGAATGTCAGTTATTTCAATCTCACACAGGTGTCCTGTGGACCTAGAAAACGTCGATCCGCTAATGAGCCTATGGGCACGGACGTCTTGACGTTGACGAGACCACTGATCATCTTGCCTCCAGGTACGTTTTAGTTCGTCATTTATTTCAACACGACATGTTTACAAATTTAATTGATCAAGCTGTCGCGTAATAAGAAACACAAGACTAACGTTGGTAGCTTGTCCGTTCATACTGGGCTCACACCCTACGAAATCTTTGTTCTTTAGGCATGTCGGTCGTGACAAGGAATGAAACCATCAACAATAACGGAAGAACCGAGGCCCAGGAGATGCCCATCTTCTCTACTGCCCTGATTGCAACTGTTGTCGCCCTTGGCGTTGTGCTCGCGCTTTGCATCTTGGTGTTGGTGTTCATGTTCTGCCGTCTCCGTCGACACATGGACGCAAGCGATTCGAAGAAGTCAGCTTTCGAAAATAAAGCGTTCAATTAAAATAAGCTACATGCAATGGTTTGGAGAATTTATTGTCATGCTTAAATTTGCAAAAAAATATCAAGCTGAATACAAATAATGAATATGTTTTTCCTGTTTTATAATGAACAATTTCAACATTGTATTAGAATCTGCTTGTGTATTGCTTATTAATTGTTATACTTAAACAAAGAAAAAACAATAAATGCACGTTACTTTATCAATATCATTTGCTAAAACTAAAGAAGATCGTGAACGACACAGGCCGAAGTAAAAAGGTTTGAAGTGCCTGTGCTAGAGCTATTCTATATTTTTATATTCAAGTATATATTGTTTCTACTGCAATTTATGTCTGATATGTCATCTAAATAATCTTGTATAAAACGTTTTGGTTTCTTCGAATAATACTAACATGGGCCTGTTCACTGATTTAAAAAATGCAATTCAAAATAGGTGTTACGTATTTTACTAAGTTATATAATATAAAAAATTGGCGAAGTGTGATATTTCTTTTATTGCCCTTTTTCAATGAGGAATCATCAAGTTAACTTGCACAATCACAAATTAAACGCCTAATGATGAAATGTTATTATTACACGATGATAAATGTCTGGAAGTAACATCTACAAACATACTTGATTGAAAAATATGTCATTATGGTCGTGTTTTAAGGTCTTACCTTTTTGACACATAATTTCCCGTTATAACCCCGGTAGAAACATCTTTTTGCATGTGTTTTAATTGAGTCATCATTCTAAAACATGCCAATTAATAAAAATCAATTGCAAAATATGCACAACTCTGTGAACAAGCCCATTTAAGTAAGGGGTTNGGTCGACATATAAGGAACAATATCGCACCCTTGGCATGAACGGTTTTCAACGTGACGGAACCATGGTTTGACCTCCGCCGTTAAATCATTAGAATAAATGTTCTTAAGCAGTTTAATAAAGGTTGGGCAGGAATGCGATTTCTTGAGTGTTCAGAAGTTTCGCTTCAGCCATATAAAGAAAACTTGCGACCGTGTTTTTCAACGGACCGGAACCATTTTCGAACTCGCTCTACAAGTAAAAAAATACAAATATTTAGAGCACGTTTCCTGAAGATTGTGCACAAATGTGACTTTTAGAGTATTTATAGCTGCGCACTCCCTTATCAGCTATGTTTCATGTCGAGATGTGATAAACAAATATCGTCAGCTAGTTTTATGATGACTGGGCAGCAATTGTGACTTATACAGTGTTCACAAGCATTTTTTCCATGTGATCTCTTGACCTAGTTTCGAACTCGGTGGAGATATAATAGAGACAAAAGTTCTGACCAAGTTTCACGAACAAAAGGCAATAAATGTGACCTAAATGACGACGCATGACAAAAACCAGACACAAGACGTTTTACTCATGTGAGCTGAAAGAAGTGTAGAATGGAATAAGCGCGAAACATAATTTGAACATTCATTGCTGTCCAGGTCGACCAATCTCTTGAATTATTAACTTGAACGACAGAGTCACCTTTTCATGTGTCAAAGTAACAAGAAGGTCATCGTAAAACAAATATCTCGCATACATGCTCAATATCGGTTTTCATATGTTTAAATATAAAAAAAATATATCAATACAGAACACTTTGGTGCCTGCAATTGTCTGTTTTAAAAAAAGGTTCCACTGTGGTATTATAGTTTATTTTTAATGGGAAACCATATGTTACATTATAGATCGGTTTATTTCAGATGCCCTGTCATTGGCTCTCCTATGGGTCCGTCAGGAAAAATGGATACTGGAACTACCGGCGTGCTGATAGTTTCCTTCAAAATGTTCGTTCCGGTGGTAGCTGGTACCAGGCCCGCACCTTCATCGACTGTCTTAATTGAAGTCACAGTTACACGTTGCATCGGAAATTGTCCAACGGTAAAGATAATATCGTAAATCGAGTTAAAGTATAATTTACAATGGAAACAGAGAAGAAACAAACATTTATCTTTCGATATTGTTTAATTTGCATTGATGTTAACAGTTCATAGTTCCTGCACATGCTTCATTTGCGGATCCGTATTTAATCAGATAAATACTTGATTTATTAGAACAAGTATTGGAATCAATACAGGAGCCCTCTTCCGGTGAAAACTGCTATAAATTTACGATTGTGCATAATCTTAATATTGCCTTTTATTTGTCACATGCAAAGTTTCTTTATAAGATCCAATTTATATTTGTCACATTAGAAATTAAGGGCAAGTATAATACTGTTTTCACATTTAATTAGAATACCATGTAATTAAATGGCCTAATAATAGCCAATGTTTATACCGAGTTTCATGATAATATCTTGTGACCTTTTGGGTTATAAGAGGGACCAATACACCTAATGGGTCATTGGTTATTACAGTATTAAGCTTTGTTCCATTTTAAGCAACAGTGACATCACCAAGGAGTCATATAATTCTCACATTGCTCTTTGTAAGTATCGCGTATCATCCAAATATCTTGATCACTTTTTAAGAAATCGCAGAATCAAGTTTTTGCGGACTGACGCTGGGACAGATATAGGCCCCTTGATTGTAGGGGATTCATACAACTAATGAAAAAAGTGTGAATGTCAGTTATTTCAATCTCACACAGGTGACCTGTGAAAGTGCAAAAAAACGTCGATCCGCTGATGAACATGTGGGCACGGATGTCATGACGTTGACGAGACCACTGATCATCTTGCCTCCAGGTACGTTTTAGTTCGTCATTTATTTCAACACGACATGTTTAAAAATTAATTGATCAAGCTGTCGCGAATTTAGAAACACAAGACTAACGTTTGTAGCTTGTCCGTTCATACTGGGCTCACACCCTACGAAATGTTTGTTTTTTAGGCATGTCCGTCGTGACAAGGAATGAAACCATCAACAATAACGGAAGAACCGAGGCCCAGGAGATGCCCATCTTCTATACTGCCCTGATTGCAACTGTTGTCGCCCTTGGCGTTGTGCTTGCGCTTTGCATCTTGGTGTTGGTGTTCATGTTCTGCCGTCTCCGTCGACACATGGACGCAAGCGATTCGAAGAAGTCAGCTTTCGAAAATAAAGCTTATAATTAAGTGAATCTGAATGCAATGGTCTGGAATATTATTTGTCGTGCTTAAATTTGCAAAAACCATATCAAGCAAAATACCAATAATAAATATGTGTCTCCTGTTTCATAATGAACAATTTCAGCTTGTATTACAATCCACTGGTGTATTGCTTATTAATTGTTATACTTAAACAAAACAAAACACAATAAATGCAGTTTACTTTATCAATGTCAGTTGCTAAAATTAAACAAGATCGTGAACGACACAGGCCGAAGTAAAAGGGTTTCAAGTGACTGTGCTACAGCCATTCTTTATTTTTATATTCAAGTATATATTGTTTCTACTGGAATTTATGTCTGATATGTCATCTAAATAATCTTGTATAAAATGTTTTGGTTTCTTCAAATAATACTAACATTGACCTGTTTACTGATTTGAGAAATGCAATTCGAAATAGATGTAACGTATTTTACTTAGTTATATAATATAATTGGCGAAGTGTGATAATACTTTCATTGCCCCTTTTCAACAAGAAATCATCAAGTAAACTTGCACAATCACAAAAATTAAACGCTAAATGATGAAATGTTATTATAACAAGATGATAAATTTCTGGAAGTCACATCTACAAACATACTTGATTAAAAAATATGTCCGTATGGTCGTGTTTTAAGGTCTTACCTTTTTGAAACATAATTCCCCATTATAACCCCGGTAGAAACATCTTTTTGCATGTGTTTAATTGAGTCATCATTCTAAAACATGCCAATTAATAAAAATCAAAGACAAAATATGCACAACTCTGTGAACAAGCCCATTTAAGTAAGGGGTTTATTTTTAAAATGCTTTTCTTACTTGCATCACTTGTTCTTTTTTGCTTTCGATTTTCTTAGCATGTTCTCGTGAATTTATCATTTTCGTCTCATGTGTTTTTATTTGTTGTTCTGAATCAAGAAATTGAATGCTTTGAATGTTATAGCAATTGTAACTGAAAATAATGTCATTGATATAAAAGAAGTGTTATCAATATTACAAGAAACCAAAACGAATGTCTTTAAAGAAAGGCAATCTGCGCTTAAATAGATATTTACCATCCTCTGGTGTATTGCCTATGAATTTGTATTCTTAAATTAACAAAAAACAATAAGAAATGCATGTTACTTTATATGAATATCGGTTTCTGAAATAAAACAATATCATGGAATACGGAGGCCGAATTAAATAAGTATGATGTGCATTGTACATGTGCTAGAGCATTTTCATATTCTAAATTATATTATATGTAGTTTCTTTGTATAAAACGTATTGATTTCTTAAAATTATACTAACATGGACCTGTTCCCAGATTTAGCCACATTCATTCACATACGTCAATATATGAACAAGTCTGTGAACAAGCTCATTTAAGTACGTTGGGTATTTTATTATTTGATGCTTTTCTTACTTTCACCACTCCTGCTTTTTTGCTGTCGCTTTTCTAAGCATGCACTCATTAATAAAAAAAAATATATGGTGTGATTTTGTTTGTTTTTTATTTATTATGAAATTGAAAGAAATTGGATAAGTTGAATGTTATCAATTCGAGTAACGGCAAGAGTAATACTGACATTGGTATAAAAAGAAGCTGTAATCAATACTACAAGAAACAAGAAATGTCTTACAAAGACAATCGGAGTTAATATCAATATTTAGGGATAGAGTTAAATGAGTTACAAAAGGAACCAGATGAGCAGTAACAAAGAAAGTTATCGACTTGAGCCCCAGTGACAGCAATTTGTATTCGCTTCGCCATATAAAAAGTTAATCACACTATAAACGCGCATAGCATTCTGATAATAACATAAAATGAGGAAATTTTTTGCAAATTGTGTTTAGTTCTAGAGTGTGGATAATAGATATTAATAGTTTTTTAACCGCTTAATTTAAATAAATATGTAAAATTTAATCGTCAAAACGTTTACTACGGTTATTTGTATATCTTAAACATTGCACATTGTTTTCATTTCATGAATTTGGAAAGTTTCTATTAACTTTCAATGTTGCCGCTGCATAAATTATCGCAAAAAAGTAAGTCTCAAGTGAGCTTAAACAGCTACGCCAAATAATGTCTTACTCTATTCCAAAAGTTTTGACATAAGCTGCAAATACCGTGGTTCATCATAAAGTGTTCGAATGCATGTAATATACATTTGTATATTAAAACCGCATTAATCACACAAAAACAACAACATAAAATTGAACATATAGAAAACAAAGTAACGACGAATCATGTGCTGCTCGCTAATCCTGCATGTGGCATTTTACTCCGATAGCCTACACTCTATAAACAGGTTGCCTGCCACAGGCTAGTCCAACTTGTCTGACACAGGCTAGTCTAACTTGTCTGACACAGGCTAGTCTTACTTCTCTGACACAGGCTAGTCTAACTTGTCTGACACGTGCTAGTCCAACTTGTCTGACACAGGTAAGTCCAACTTGTCTGACACAGGCTAGTCCAACTTGTCTGACACAGGCTAGTCTAACTTGTCTGACACAGGCTAGTC
>VMBQ01009460.1:0-27957 GCA_007657795.1 Dreissena rostriformis
GTATAAACAAATGTTCCACGCATGTTAACGTAATAGAACACCTTAATTGAAAGAAAGAGTCGAGAGTATTGTTCCTTGCTGATTTTGAAAAAGAATTTGATAGTTTTAAATCCCATTTCATAATGAAAATGCCTCGAACCATTGACATATGTAATACTTGTTTGAACAATGGAAATGAAAACTCATTTATAGCATTAATAAACACATTAATGGATACAAAAAATATGTCGTGCCTTTACCTAAATACCGCGAATACTGCACTAAGAATTGGTTCGCTAAATAATACAAACCCTACATGTTTCAACGATAATTCTTTCTATTGGACATCCGAAGGCGCAAACTCTTTTGGATTAAACTGACATAACAAACAAACTAATCTCAATAGACAAAGTCACAGTAATAAAAACGAGTGTGCTCCCAAAATTAATATACCCATTTTTATTTCTACCAGATCCATCTTTTTTAACTCTAAATGAAATAATAAATGTATAGTTAATTGCATCTGGGATTCTAAGACTGACAAAAGAAAAATAAAGATATGCATCAAGACTATGCAAACGGAGGCTAAAAACTTACACACTTTTTAATCGATTAAACGCAGTACGGTAAAATGTAATATGCACAGTGAAAACAAAGGAAAATGAAATAATAATGTGGTATCAACCTTATATTTGATAGCGAATTGAACCAGTACACAAAATCGCAATAAGGAAGAAGATATTTTCTTTACTAATGGTCGATTCGTGGTATTGTTTACATAATGCAGACAACTCAACACACACACACAAGCCATAAAATGGAAATAATTTGGAACAGTACAACAATAACAACTAAACGCAAAACACTATTCTATAAAGAATTGTTAGATACAGGATTTAAATTCGTTAAGTGGCTGAATGAATTTACAAATAACACAATGTACAGTTTTAATTCTTTACAAAATATATACTAAATGGATAACAGGAACTTAAAAAAATGATAACAAATTGAATGCATCTATACCACTCCAATACGATGTAGAACAAAAATGAATTGAACATACGTGGCGTGTTCTGAGAAAACTTGGCAAAATGCTTGTGCGTTAGTTGTCATCCCAGATTAGCCTGTGCAGTCCGCTAAGGCTAATCAGGTACGACAATTTCCGCTTTTATGGAATTTTTGGTTTAAATGATGTCTCTTCTTAGCGAAAATCCAGTTTAGGCGGAAAGTGTCGTCCCGGATTAGCCTGTGCGGACTGCACAGGCTAATCTGGGATGACACTTTACGCACAAGCATTATGCCCAGTTTTCTTAGAACACGCCACATACAACTGCCTTTCAAATCCTTTCAAACGCAAAACAACCCAACACATTATAACATAGAATTCAACTTCAAAACGAATATAATACAAACATAGTAAATACATAGAACAATACCTTATCTTATCGCCTAAATGAAACATTTTGGAGAAGAAGATATCTTCTCTATCCACTATTGATACATCGAAACATCGTTTCCAATATAAATTGTGGCGTGTTCTGAGAAAACTGGGCACAATGCCTGTGCGTAAAGTGTCATCCCAGATAAGCCTGTGCAGTCTCAGCAACGGCTAGTGTCAATGAATCCGCGTTATGTATATTTTTCTACAAACCATGTCATGCAATCATAACATAAGATGTCAAGTAATATGTACGCACATGGGTTACCGATACATTGTCGAGTCTATAGCAGCGTAATTGTTTCAAAGTCTAGTTTGGAAATTGCATCGTACATGGTCATTGAGTCCAATTGCACCGGAAAACGAGTAAAACAAGTGTTTCCCGAGTTTGAATGACTGATATGGATTTCATCTGAAACAAAACACAAACGAATAACAAATTCATAACATAAGGGCCGTCCATATCATCCATATTTTATGTTTTTAAGCGTTTGTCTGCTGATAATTTCTCTGAAAGGCTTATATTTGTATTTGAGTCGCGCTGTGGGAAAACGGAGCTAAATGCGCGCGCGTGCTTAAAATGCCGTCCCAGATAAGCATGTGCGGACTGTACACGCTTTTTGAGACGACACTTCCCGCACACGCATAAAGCCCTGTTTTAACATAATTAGGCTCATATAATAAGGGTATCCAAGACATAAGGCTTGTAAATATAGTGTCATCAAACAGTTTTCGTACGTCAAACGAAATGTATACTTGAACAATACAAATGCAATTGGTTTTTACGCGTTTCATCTTTGCATATGGCCTGTTGTAAATTAATAACATTTTACATGTAATATAAAAGCAAATTTTTTCGTCTTCAGATAAGTTTACGAACTATCTTATGGTACATAATACATCTTTACTTGCAAATACAATTCTCAGATGCTCTCCTCATTTTAATCAGTGTTCTTTACTATTCCCGCATTGTGCATGCACGCTTGTCACATAATATTGAATTGTCTTCTGTTGACGCAATAACGATATGTTATATGCTTAAAGCCCCATTTACACTCAAAATCAACAATTTCGTAGAGATGCAAAATGCTCTTTTTTGTTTTTGTGGTCCAATATATTCCATTTTAATTTCCCACACCGATATCTATGCAAACGACACTGGAACACTAAAATGGTACACGAAGATGTGTTGAATTTATTGTACCACAAAAGATAAAAAGAACATTTTGTATCATGGTAAATCTATGTTACCAGACCACATTATTACTTAATTATATGAAATAAATATTTTACGAAAAATTCGTTGATTTTGAGTTTTAATGGGATTGGTTTCAGACTCTGACCCTGTAGGACCGATACCTCCTTCAGCCATTTTCTGAAAGTAAATAGAGATATTTATTGCCGAATATACGATTAAATAAGCCCTATGCATGGAATGTTTTACAGTAACATTTTATTTTTAATGAATATACATGTTAAATCGTAGTTTACGTTCAGATAACCTCGCATAAAACGTCATATAAATGTTCTTATTACACTATAAATTATAATGTCGCATAACATATCATAGAGCAATATATGATTAATTCATTAGCGCGTGTGGTTCAGAAGAGGAGGAGCATCGCACGCGAATGGTTCCAATGCAACAATGCACGAAATGATTTTAAATAACAATTTATGAAATATCACGCTCATACATGAACACTTTCTCATATGAAAAATTAGAATTACACAAGTGTTGCGCTAGAAGTGTTATTGAGTGTGTATGTAATCACACACATTTGGATGCCGCATCTGTGTCATTGATATTTTTTGTATAATTGGTCTATTTATTAAATTTTATCTCTCTACACAAACCGTCCCGACTACATTCCTTATGCTTACTGGGTAATTACAGCCAATTTTGCGTTCCGTTACTACCCGGATGTAGTAGAAGTGTATCATTCGAACCCTGATCTTACAATGTTCCGTATATTATAGTAACTCGAAACGTAATTAGTAAAAATACTCCTTATAATCAACCCATAACAAGAGCAGTCCGCAGCTGCGTATATGCATACTGGATTGTACAATACCATTAAAGAAAGGTACTGGGTTATACAGTTATGAAATAGATAACAATCAGCATCTTTTCCAACCTTTTTTCACCTAAAATGTATTGTGGCGGCAAAACAATATAATGTAACCCAAATATGTTCAACTAAGCGTTAAACATGAAATGCATTTGGACTAAATACAGAGATAAATACGTTTACCAGAAGTTACTCTGTAAAATAGGTTACACTCTCTTAATTTGACAAAATTATTCTGTAAAAAAAATCCCAAATATTACAGAAATCTATTGCTAAATCCGTCAACCGTAATGTCTAGTCGGTTGCTTTGATTTCAAAACATTTAAAATGTCTTCGTTAACAAAGATATGCTTATATATCAGATGAGGTAATCACGTGACAAACAAGATGGCGACGTCCATGCCGAGACAGGTATTTTTCGCCGTTGTATACCCTTCAGTCCTTTTATTAAACTTTAAAATGCCGCTATTTTTCAAGCCATATCATTAAGAAAGTCATTAGCGTTTGTTTTTTGTATTAATATTCGCTCTATATCTCGACTTTACCCGCTGCGAAATTTCTTACCGGGTTGACATAATTACAGCTTCACTAAGAAAATTTGCAGCGAGTAAATTCGAGATATAAAACGAATATTCATACGAAATAAACGCTTCTCCCGTTCTTGCTGATATGGCTTGAAAGTGAACGGCATTTAAACAATTAATACAAGTAATAAAGGGTATTAAACGGCGAAAAATACCTGTCTCGACATAGACTCCGCCATCTTGTTTGTCACGTGATTACCTCCTCTGTATATGTATAGCATGTTCACAATTTCTTCGAAAAACAAAAACTGTTAAACTTGCAATACAAGCCGCGTCATGCGGAAATGGGTCTTATGTCACATGAAGCCAGCGTAGATCCCGAACAGCCTGCGTTTTCGTATTGTCTTGTCAGTACCTACCTGACAACAAGGTCACGCAAGGTGTCGTGGTTTCGTTAGCGGACAGGGTAGCTCCTGACTAGACTTCCTGAAATATCAGCTATAAATGAAAGATAGACGAGGAAAACGTCCGTTGTGAATTATTTTAGCCTCGTTCTTTTTAAAGAGGGCTTAATGCATGTGCTTAAAATTTCTCTCAAGCTTGTGCAGTCCGCACATTCTTATGTGGGATGATACTCTCCGTCTAGTCTGGATTTTTGTTTGGAAGAGACCTCCTTTAAACGAGAAAAACAGCGGAAAGTGTCGTCCCTGATTAGCCTGTGCGGACTGCATCTGTTTTTCACTGACATCGAATTAATAACACCTTTAAAATTCTTCATTCCTCCTAAATGCTTATAAAACACTGTTACATCATATTAAAAGTGATTTCTACAAGATCTTTACAATATTTCAATGGCAATATAATTCCAATAACTGTAGTTGCAATTTAGAAACTACTAACATTCATGCGTATATGGGGCCATATAACATTCGATAACTTACCAAGTTTTCTTTGATTCGTCCATCACGGTCTTCATCGCTTACCACATAACTTGGTAACTTTGTTTCTCAAAAATGAGGCTCACCATAAACCATATTTGCTTATCTTTCCGGTTTGAATTATTCACAATAATTTAAAGTCTATTTTTCCGTTCTTGATGAAGGCACATACATATTGACTATGGAAAAATATCAATGCACGATTGTCAAGTTGGTCACATTCATCCTCGCGGGGTCTTTATTCGAACAAAATGAGCCCCGTTCTTAAAACCCCGAGCTTTAATCATGTGCGCATGTATCGTTCAAGACGACACTTCCAGCTGTCATTTTATTTTGCGTTTCAAGGAAGTCTCCTCTTTACGAAATTCAAGTTAGGCGGAAAGTATATCTTTATTTTACATATAACTCTCCTCCTGTCCCTATTGTTTATCTATAGGTCATGACGTGGTCGGACTGATTGGTATGACACGAAAGAATAAAGAAATACAAGATTAAAACATGTATACAATTGTATACATGTTACGCTTTTAAAATGGACATTAGACGAATAGAAGGGATATCCAATCATATGAAGGAGAATGGAGGAGGTGGTGTTTTTTTAATGGCAATACATGACGAGAATGCTGCCTTCGTAAAAATCAGAAAAAAATATGACCAATATCAATTTGTATTGATCCAAAGAGCTCATATGACCCTTTCCTTAATATTAATCGACAAGTACCAAGTAATCATAGCGTTAACCACTAGCAAAACATTTGAATGTTTAACACTAATATTATCCTAAGAAAAAAGTTATTGTATATTTTTTTAAATTATATAAACAATTTATGTGAGCCAAAAACATATTATAAATTGCCCATATACATTCGTTCTCTAATTACTATTAATACATTCATCTCGTAATCCATTATATGTTATAACGACACTTATTCGCAATAAGGCCGTTCCAGATAATGGATACGCAATTCCAGGTGCTAGATAGCACTATGATGCTGCTGAACATCGTTTTCTGTGGAATCTGTACTTCCGCTTCAAATTTCGGTATCTTCGGCAACCCACAACACCGTGTGCGTCATCACAGTCATCGTTCGGCAGTTTCATATACACACTGGGATGGCCAGCACGTGCTAGACCAATATGTACGATTTACGGTTCCGGCTTAAGCTCTCAAAGCATCACGGGGGAAAACTATTGAAGTCAATTGTCTGAACAGTTCATAGCACGAGATTTCGAAAAATTGGACATTCGCTCATAATTACAACACCACCGGATTAATTGGAAATTCCGTCGTGGACTATTTCACTGACAAAGGTAGATTTACGTCACATCCGCTCAGTTCTGACTTCATGATTTACACACTCGTTGACATTATCCAGTATAAAATCTACACTATGTGTGTTAACGTGAATGAAGTATACAGTGTGAACAACGCGAGTTTCTGGAAGCATGCCAAATGCGTTAAACTAATCAAAGCGCTGAAGGCACTGAAGTTGTTCGCTGTTGTCGTCCTTGATTAGCTAGTTCGCATTGCACAGGCAAATCAGTGTGCACAGGCTAATCTTATTTGACACGCATTAAGCCCTATTTTCCCTGAAAGCTGCGAATATGTACAGATTTCAATGATATACACTAGACTGGCCGATGTCGTCTTACAAGCTGGTAAATACAATCACTGCTGAAGTAGAGCAGACGCTCCTAAGCCATGTAAGCATTCATCGTCTGCAGTGCAGACAGGCAGCGGTAATCGTTCCTAGCATAGTGAGTTACGGTTCGATTATATAGAATTTTTGTTGTTGTCTATAGTATACCTGTAGTAATTGGTGAACTCATGTTCAACATTTTATTAATTGAGAACTGTGAATGTAAACAAACTTAACCTTTCACTATTGCATTGTTAGCACCCGTGAATACAAAAGATCGCCGCTACCTGTTGAGAACAAAAGAATGTTTCCCACGCATATCAAATTTAACCCCGCTGTAGTAGCATGCGCTATGAATGAGGTTACACAACATCCCACTATACTTGTTTATCAGCATCTATTAATACAACCTCCGCGCAGAGATTTGACTGGAACCAGCATAGCTGGATCAAATACACACGCATTGAACTATGTTCATTATGGAAAATGTTATGTAAATAATACTCTTCCGCACAGCGAACTATTTCTAGGCGCGTATGCTTACAGGTTCGTTCGTTGGTGAAGGGTAGTTAAGGCTTCTAAGCACATACTGATTTGATAAACATGCTCTGTAACTTTAGTCGTGAGCTAACGCTCACAACTACAAACTATAGAATATATCCGACTTGATAGCGTGCTAGCCATGTTCATCATCGTGGGATATTTCTGCTTTATGGCACTAGTTGGGTACAGTCAGTGGAAGATTCGCGTGTGTGAAATCAAGCGGATTTCCAAGAAACGGGAAACATCACGTGACGAAGAACCGGACGAATCCGAAACTCCGACGACACGGACGCGGGACTTGGCGGAAAGAAATCGTACGCTCAATTGAAAACCCGGAATTTTAATAAAATCAATGATACTTTACTGGTATTATAACATTTTGTGACACGATTTGTAGTTAACAATGACATAACGCAGAAATTGTTTTTGAAAAAGTTGTTTTTTGAAGAGTTAGGAAATTGTTTCGCGTGTTGCAGCAGATGTATACGAACATCAAGCTAGAATTTACAAGTACCAAATATGCAGTTTGAATATCCATGTATCAGACGGCTGGGAGAACAATTGACGCATTAGATCAAATGAATGACACATGCATACTGGATCTAACATACTGAAGTACTTCATTTTTGATGAATCGTTCACGTGTTGTTATCATTTAAATATGTGTACGTTTATTTAACTGAAAACGTACCCTGCCAGCTGTAACTCTCGTGGCAATTAAATTTGGAACATTAAGATTCTTTTTCTTTATACCGACTGCTTGATAGGCAAATAGCAAAGCAGAACAAGCCAACAGTCAAACGTAAATCTTCGACCTCCCTTCTCGTAGGTGAATGTCCTAACGACTAGGTCACGTAAACGGTCTGATTTGACACATAAATAAGGATTGATTGTCTCAAAATACTTTTATTGCCTTTTAGAAGTCCAGAGCTTAGATTTCGAAGAAACTCATTCTGAGAATACGTTTCAGATAAACTATAAATATTCAAAATATTGAGGGAGTGTGCAAATATTTAAAGAGTTAAAACATTCCGATTAGAATAGTGTAATGGAGGACAGACAACAATCAAGTTTTCCACTAATAATTACATATCAGATTACTTATGAGAAATGACTTTCACGTTTATGAAGAAAGCATCTTTTATAAACACAAATGTCGCTTATAATTGATGAATGAAAGTAACATATTGAATCGGTCATACATTTTAAGCAAATATTATCTAGCCATTTACGCTATCGTGCGGTTAACATTAGTACTTCTATGAATGTGTGATATATACCTAGCAGAACATACATATGTGGTATACACTACGTTCGTAACACGCGTTCATTTAAGCATACTATTCAAATTCCACCAAGAGTTTTGAAACATACACATTATTAAATGTGTTTCTTTATTATTAAATAGTATTCATTAAAATCAATTACAATCGATTTATTTCCCTTTATTACTTTTTTTTTTTTTTAAATTTAAGTTGATAAAACTTACACGCGCATTGATTTCTTATCGGTTTGTACTAGTGAGTCTGGAGGGAAATTAGCTGTAAAAAGATATTCACGAAATTATGTGTATACTGCACATGAGACATTAATCAATTTTGACACGTGCAGCACGTGATAAATGCGTCATTGCTGATGCATGTTTGATGATGTTTAGGGATTTGTTCTGTTTAAGATTGGAGAAGTATATAAAACTATTGTCTGACAATTGCATAACAGATTTGAATGTTATCTACGCGGTATATTATAGTTCCAATTGTGTAAAAATAAAGTAGATTACATTACTATACGTTTATAATAAATGGTTATTTCTCAAATGTAAGATTTATGTGATGATGTTAAGCGTCTGATGGTAAAAACGATACCGAATACTCAGTCAGTGTGTGCCATCCTTTCCGACCTTAGACATATAAAATCATTCACTACAATAATCAAAGCGCTGAAAGCTTCGAATGTTTGCCAAAAGTGTTTCTTCCACGACATTCGTTGCATTAGATGGGTGAAACTTGATGAATTATAGTCAAGATTGCGATTTCGAGCTTGTAATTGCAAATACTTAACCATGAAGCCATAACAGGTCCAACCATACAGCTTTTAGTAGTTCATACGTTTAGAAAGTGTCACAAAGATAGTTTTAACCGCTCTCATTCAAAAATATTTGCTCATGTTGTTAAAAACGATAAATGACTCGTACTAACAAACAGCGAATGTATATGTAAAAAATATACACTATATGTGACTCGAACATGTACCAATAAAACACTGTTTTCCCTATGTTGCGAACGAGTCTACAGAGGTTCCAAAAATACAACTATACTGATAATTTTCTCAGGAGAAGTTTGTATAATAAATACATGCCAATGGGCGTTCATAAAAACGAAAACTATGACTTAAGCATTCGGTAATAAAGACTGCATACCATATAATAGATATTTGAAATAATGATACCGTATAGTTCGACGATGTGCCCCTTTACGGCTGACTTTACGACGCCATTTTTGAAGCGAATATGTGATCATTTATAAATCTATGATAAGCATGTTATTACAATATTTAAATTCATTATTACATTTATATTTTGCTGACCAGGTCATTTACAGCACTGCCCTCTAGGATCATTAGTACCCAAACCTCTCTCAATATCTCTATCTGGCGTCTCTTTATCGCCTTCAGGCTGAAATCCGAGGCCATCACCCTGTTCTCATTTTCACATTTCCTCATTATGTTTAACAACTCAAGCCACAACATCTCCAGCTCCAACCTTTTCTTGCTGAACCACAACATAGGCTCTGGGGATCCGAAATTGCCATTCGTATCTTCTCCAATCGCAGTATTACCCTAGGAATTTCCTCCGTCATGTTCGTTATAGCCGCTACCCATTTACTCTGCAGCGCCTTATTCAAACCAGAGGCTGCCATTATATTACGCTCTGGAATCATGTAATAGCTTAGTTGTTTTTTGTCAATAGAAGTCCTAAGCTCTCTCAAGCCGTCATACAGCCAGTGAATAAAGCTTCTTGCACGAAACTTTGGCTGTGGGGTGTTTCCATCCTGCCATAATATTATGTTTTTAAACACGTACGATGTGTTTTCTTTATTATTTGGTTTAATTATTTCTTTAAGGATCATTTTCAGCATAACATACACTTTCGCTTGTATGTCATTAAGGTTGTTAACAAGTTCTGCTTCACCGGTGTTAAAACTAATCCTCCACTCCATAGTTTGATGTCAATTGTTGCTTAAGACAAGGATGTTCGTTGTCGCCTTTATTGTTCAATTATTATATTAACGATCAAGCTACTTACTTAAAAGCTACTGACATAGGTATAAAGGTCATTGAAGACATTATTTGTATTCTGTTATATGCAGACGACATTGTATTACTAGCAGATAGTCAACAAAGTCTACAATTATTGTTAAACCATTTAGATAGCTGGTGTTCGTCAAATGATATGGTTATTAACGATAAGAAAAGTAATGTTGTTCACTTCAGACCTAATAGTATCCAACAATGTGATAATGTGTTCAAATGTGGTAAATCAGTGGTGTCAACCGTGGATAGATATACATACCTGGGTATTTTATTGCAAGACCATTTGGACTTCAATATTACAGCCAAGGTGGTTGCACAGAGTGCTAGTCGGGCGTTGGGGCTCCTTATTGCTAAATGTAAAACTGCAGGGGGGTTTACATACGATGTTTATACTAAGTTGTATGATAGTTTAGTTTGGCCCGTGATAGAGTATGGCGCGGCAATTTGGGGAACAAAATCCTTTTCATGTATTAACGCAGTACATAATCGGGCAATGAGGTTTTTTCTAGGGGTTGGTAGATATACTCCCAATGCAGCTGTAGCAGGCGAAATGGGTTGGGTTCCTACTATTGCGCGACAGTGGAAAAGTATTTGCAGTCATTGGTGTCGACTGTCCGCAATGCAGGAATGCAGACTTAACAAACGAATTGCACTCTGGGCTCTATCTAAGGGTAAAGGTAACTGTAGAAACTGGTGCTATTTAGTTAAAACTAAGCTTAGCGGTTTAAACTGTGAAGAGTTTTGTGATTTAAGGATCTTGAATACTAATCATGCACTACCTGTAATTGTACGAGACAAGATTTTTGAACAGTATGTAGTAGACTGGCATACAACTATAAATCGTGAGCGAAGTGGTCGAGGTAATGGGCATAATAAACTTAGGAAATATTGTTTGTTTAAAAACATCTATGGTTCTGAAAACTATTGTAAAATGATCCTGCCTTTAAATCATCGTGCAGCGTTTAGTAAATTCAGGTGTGGTGTAGCACAACTTAGGATCGAAACGGGGCGTTATGAAAATTTAGATGTCGATGACCGCAAATGTCCATTCTGTGACTCGATTGAAGATGAGTCTCATGTTCTGTTTCAGTGTTCTGTGTACAGCCATATAACACATGTTCTTACCCAGAAAGCCTGTATAGTTAATCCAAACTTTGAAAATATGTCAATGTTAGAGAAGACTATTCTTGTGTTCTCCGACCCACTTTTGATAAGAATAACTGCCAAATCCTGTTTTGAAATTCTTAAATTACGCTCATTTTATCTATGTAAATAACTAGATAGAGGCTTTTTAACAACCTGATTAANACAACAACTGTTCGCCTACAGTTTAACTTGCAATACAAGCCGCGTCATGCGGAAATGGGTCGTATGTCACATGAGGCCAGCGTAGATCCCGAACAGCCTGCGTTATCGTGCTGTCTGGTCAGGACCTACCTTGTGCGCAACAAGGTCACGCAAGGTGACGTGATCTCGTTGGCGGACACGGTAGCTCCTGATTAGACTTCCTGAAATATCAGCTTTAAATGAAAGATAGACGTCCGTTGTGAATTATTTGAGCCTCGTTCTTTGAAAATGTTCATCATCGTGGGATATTTCTGCTTTATGGCACTAGTTTGGTACAGTCAGTGGAAGATTTGCGTGTGTGAAATCAAGCGGATTTCCAAGAAACGTGAAACATCACATGACGAGGAACCGGAAGAATCCGAAACTCCGACGACACGGACGCGGGACTTGGCGGAAAGAAATCGTACGCTCAATTGAAAACCCGCAATTTTAATATAATCAATGATACTTTACTGGTATTATAACCTTTTGTGACACGATTTGTAGTTAACAATGACATAATGCAGATTGTTTTTGAAAAAGTTGTGTTTTGAAGAGTTAGGAAATTGTGTCGCGTGTTGCAGTGGATGTATACGAATATAAAGCTAGAATTTACAAATACCAAATATGCAGTTTGAATATCCATTATCAGACGGCTGGGAGAACAATTGACGCATTAGATCAAATGAATGATGCATTCATACTGGATCTAACATACTGAAGTATTTCATTTTTGATGAATCGTTCACGTGTTGTTATCATTTAAGTATGTGTACGTTTATTTAACTGAAAACGTACCCTGCCAGCTGTAACTCTCGTGGCAATTTAATTTGGAACATTAAGATACTTTTTCTTTTAACCGACTGCTTGATAGGCAAATAGCAAAGCAGAACAAGCCAACAGTTAAACGTTAATCTTCGACCTCCCTCCTCGAAGGTGAATGGCCTAACGACTAGGTCACGTAAAAGGTCTGCTTTGACACATTATTAAGGATTGATTGTCTCAAAATATTTCTATTGCCTTTTAGAAGTCCAGAGCTTAGATTTCGGAGAAACTCATTCTGAGGATACGCTTCAGATAAACTATAAATATTCAAAATATTGAGGGAGTGTGCAAATATAAAAAGAGTTAAAACATTCCGATTAGAATAGTGTAATGGAGGACAGACATCAATCAAGTTTTCCACTAATAATTACATATAAGATGATTTATGAGAAATCACATTCACGTTTATGAAGAAAGCATCTTTTATAAACACAAATGTCGCTTATAATTGATGAATTAAAGTAACATATTGAATCGGTCAAACATTTTAAGCAAATGTTATCTAGCCATTTACGCTATCGTACGGTTAACATTAGTACTTCTAGGAATGTGTGATATATACCTAGCAGTACATACATATGTGGTATACACTACGTTAGTAACACGCGTTCATTTAAGCATACTATTCAAATTCCACCAAGAGTTTTGAAACATACACATTATTAAATTTATTTCTTGATTATTAAGTAGTATTCATTAAAATCAATTACAATCGATATATTTTCCTTTATTACTTTTTTTTTTAAATTAAAGTTGATAGAACTTACACGCGCATTGATTTCTTATCGGTTTGTACTAGTGAGTCTGGAGGGAAATTAGCTGTAAATAGATATTCACGAAATTATGTGTACACTGCACATGAGACATTATTCAATTTTGACACGTGCAGCACGTGGTAAATGCGTCATTGCTGATGCATCTTTGATGCTGTTTAGGGATTTGTTCTGTTTAAGGTTGGAGAAGTATATAAAACTATTGTCTTACACTTGCATAACAGATTTGAATGTTATCTACGCGGTATATTATAGTTTCAATTGTGTAAAAATAAAGTAGATTACATTACTTTACGTTTATAATGGATGGTTATTTCTCAAATGTAAGATTTATGTGACGATGTTAAACGTCTGATGGTAAAAACGATACCGAATACTCAGTCAGTGTGTGCCATCCTTTCCGACCTTAGACATTTAAAATCATACACTACAATAATCAAAGCGCTGAAAGCTTCGAATGTTTGCCACAGAAAGAATCGTTAAACATAAATATATTAGTGAATTGTTTCCAAAAAGACACAGTTTGATTCAAAGAAGGGCAACATCTCATCTTAAAAATTGATGGTGTAACTTATGTTGCAACAGTTTCCATGAAAAACACACACACACACACGATCTTTTTTTTTAGTAAGGAGCACATATAAGTTTGAGCTCATTATCTAGTACAACGATAATAATATGCATACATAACTTGTCAATACTTTCAATAACACGGACGAATCATGAATTACTGATTAAAAGTGTTTCTTCCACGACATTCGTTGCTTTAGATGGGTGAAACTTGATAAATTATAGTCAAGATTGCGATTTCGAGCTTCTAATTGCAAATACTTTACCATGAAGCCATAACAGGTCCAACCATACAGCTTTTAGTAGTTCATACGTTTAGAAAGTGTCACAAAGATAGTTTTAACCGCTCTCATTCAAAAATATTCGCTCATGTTGTTAAAAACGATATATGTCTCGTACTAACAAACAGCGAATGTATATGTAAAAAATATACACTATATGTGACTCGAACATGTACCAATAAAACACTGTTTTCCCTTTGTTGCGAACGAGCCTACAGAGGTTCCAAAAATACAACTATACTAATTATTTTCTCAGGAGAAATTTGTATAATAAATACATGCAAATGGGCGTTCACAAAAACGAAAACTATGACTAAAGCATTCGGTTAATAAAGACTGCATACCATATAATAGATATTTGAAATCATGATACCGTAAAGGTCGACGATGTGCCCCTTTACGGCTGACTTTACGACGCCATTTTTGAAGAGAATATGTGATCATTTATAAATCTATGATAAACATGTTATTAAAATATTTAAATTCATTATTACATTATTTTTTTGCTGGCAAGGTCATTTACAGAACTGCCCTCTAGGATCATTAGTACCCAAACCTCTCTCCATATCTCTATCTGGCGCCTCTTTATCGCCTTCAGGCTGAAATCCGAGTTTATCACCCTGTTCTCATTTTCACATTTCCTCATTATGTTTAACAACTCCAGCCACAACATCTCCAGCTCCAACCATTTTTTGCTGAACCACAACATAGGCTCTGGGGATCCGACAATTGCCATTCGTATCTTCTCCAATCGCCGTATAACCCTAGGACCTTCCTCCATCATGTTCGTTATATCCGCTACCCATTTACTCTACAGCATATTAATCAAACCAGAGGCTGCCATTATATATCGCTCCGGAATCATGTAAAAGCTTAGTTGTTTTTTCTCAATAGCAGTCCTGAGCTCTCTCAGTCCGTCATGCAGCCAGTAAATAAAGCTTCTTGCACGAAACTTTGTCTGTGGTGTGTTTCCAGCCTGCCATAATATAACGTTTTTTAACACGTACGATGTTATTTCTTTATTATTTGGTTTAATTATTTCTTTAAGGATCATTTTCAGCATAACTTACACTTTCCCTTGTATGTCATTAAGGTTGTTCACAAGTTCTGCTTCACCGGTGTTAAAGCAAATCCTCCACTCCATATGATTGTATTCACTTCCCTTAACTCCTACAGGTGTTACATAGGCTCATAATGATACGACTTTCTGAACTTTGGCTGGTTGAGGCCAATGACGGGGTCTGGCTCCCATCTTTGTAGAATGATGGGACAGTGGCAGCGTAATCCGACTACGTGGTCCGTATGAGATATCCCATTTAAAGTGGCCGGTAGTTACGGCCCCGCACGTTCATGTCGCACCTCGCTTGTTGAGTTTGCACCGCTGAATTCCGAAATTTCGTTAACAAATAAACCGCTACTTAATTGAATTTCTCCATATCCATTATCACACCATGCAGTGCAAATTACATGAAATTGGTTATGCTGTTGTCTCTCTTGTAACAGTCGGCAGTGTCCTGTATATACATGGGTTTCCATCATAAACAGATCAATTTCATCTGATATGGTGTGAAGGTTAATGCCAGCTTCCACACAGAGGACACCGTTCAGCACGAATAAAAAATCCATATCACTTTCATAAACGCAGGTCAGCCCCTCCCCCTTGCTGCCAGCTGTGATATTAGTAAAACCCCTTATTAAAGCATTACAAAGCCTATCATACTCCTTGTATTTCTCTACGCGCATTCGTCTGATCTCCTCGCCGTATCCCAGCCTTGTCATAATAGTACACATTTCCGAGGACAGACTTTCGACTTGATCCTGAAAACAAAATATCACGATCTTTAAGTCTGTTAAGATACGCAATTTATATTATCTAAAATATAAAAGCATGCACAAATCGACATTTCTGAATTTAGTTAAAATAAATGTTTATAGTTAAATTTAAGTTTTGTTTATTTATAAATTAAGTCGTATGCCTTTTGATAAACGATTTAACTGTTTGTTAAATTATTGAATAATAACCCTAATATTGCGAGTAAGAATGCATGAATCATGTTTGTATTTTTTGTAGATAATTTCTTCATAGTAATACATATATTTTAATTACGTTGCATAAGTAGTATCGATAGGTACACAGGCTTACACATGTATTATACATACTAAAAAACATATATTTATATTTTATACCAGAGCTGTTATATATTATGGTTACTTATAATACATAGATTGATATTTTATACTATACCAGTTATATATGCGTGATATACAAGTATAATCGTCTTAGTTATTGTGGCTCGTGGTCAATTAATAAAGTTATTTATCCGGACATGTTCTCGGTATGCTGTCATATATCTCCAGACTTGAATCCCATGTATTAATTAAACCTCATGTTTAATTTGCTGAATACCTCCTGTTTAATTTGCGCCTCTCACCATGTATATGACCTTCTTCCGTATGGTGTTTCAAGGTATATAGCAAGTCACATTATGTATAAGTAGAGTAACGGTACACGCCAGACGGCAACATATATTGGATTTGTTTCTTAAAATTACGGGAAACCCCCACGTGAGTCCGGTATTTATTCGTTAGACTGTCTAAACTATATTGTTAATTTTAATAGCGCGTGGGCTTGTTAAGCATCGTGTTAAATAGCAGAAAACAGTGTGTTGTCAAGTGATTCGGTTTTACGTTTGTAATCAAATTTCAAGTCGCCAAATAATCAGTCCATCCAGACCAGGTAATGAATTATATGACATTCTAAGCAGAAAACCGCGATGTAAAGTGTCATTGGCACTGCAAATTTGGCAAATAATTATATGTGATTCTTGGAAGTATTTACTAACATATATAGTTAGCTAAATCTTATTTATTTCGTAGAACATCATAAACAAAACGCATAGAAAGTTTCCATATTAATGGTATATTAAATACAGTCCCGTGTGTTACCACGACGTAAGTCAACATGGAAATACTATTAACACTTTATCATAGAAATATACTTATTTCTCTTAATCTGACTTTGAAAAAATATTTGAAGGAAATTTCAATAAATCTACATTCATAAGTTATGTCACAGACTCACTTTAAACGTGCCGAAATGCCATTATACCATTAACTAAACCATGATTCCAGAAATACCATAAGCTACAACAAAGAAAGTAGATGTTAAGCAGATATTAACTACATGAACCAAACTGGACGTGTCATTGTATTACTGAAACTGAAATGAGCAAAAAACAATCCCCTTGAAATTCCCTGACAATATGTGTTCTAGTTCACATTTATAGAAATAGATCTTATTTTTTTTTCATATTGACTTAAATTGTGGAAAAATATAACAGGGAGTGCGATCATTCTTCGAATAAAACCTCTAACGCTGGTGCATGTTTGTATGAACAAGATATAAACGTATTTGCGAACGATAAAGTTTAAACGATTTTCAGTTTGTTTCTGAAATAAACGAACTTTATTTCACTTTGAACGGAAACATCTGCCGTTGACATCCAGTACCTAAAACCTTCCTGATGTAATAGCTGTATATTATATTTACCACAAATAGCAGTTATAACATATCATTCAATTATATAGTGTAAATATACCCACACATTTTCAAAATGTTCCAGTTTAGTCTTTCACAAATGAAAGTTAGATCTCGTGCACGCTCGGCTAAACATTGCTTTATGTTTAAATATCAAATTGAAAATAATGAAGTATAAATTAGGAGTTATAATAAAACAATGTTTTTATGTGAGGTAATTTTTAAACATACTTCTTCAACAATTAGGTGGGAAAATAGTCTTTTACCACTCAGATCTGCTCATAGGATTTAAACTTGATAAAAGACATAATACCATGAGTTGTGACGGGATAAATGGATTCGTTCTACCATAATTCAAATAAATAAGTTTCTAAATTAAGACCAAAACTCGGGACGGCAAAATACATCGAACAAATGATCAATTGGATAAACGGTGAACTACTGGCGGCAATAACAACAGGGATGTTCAAATTACACCCATCAATTGTTCACCACATAACCAACATCCCATATGTAAAATCCGGTTCACGTCTTATCAACAAACATATATTTTTTATGATAAACATCTACATTTATTGTTACTAAAATAATGGGTAATCTATACTAAAAAATCCAAGATACTGAACATGAATTTCCGTAATTCACAACGTGAACTAATTATCCGTATTCAATGCCTGGAAAAGCGGACTACTATCGTAAATATCCTTAAAGACCCGAGCACCATTAAGGAAAAATCATTCTACTTGTAGCCTAGAACGTGATCGTATACTTCTTTCGATGTATTTAAGTGCGTCTTTGCACAACATGTGATTTGTTCTTTTTTGTGTTTATAGTGCCGATTCCAAAAATGTATCCTGGATGCAAGTTAAAGAATTAAAATATACATTTTAACCAGATTGTACAACACTCGATTTAACCGTACTAAATTTCGGCGTGTATGTCACATATCGAGCCCTAACACTTGGGTCACCAGCACCTGCATCTGATAAAAACATTATATGAATACTTGCCTGTGAGTAACAACTGTACAGGCTTCTGTGTCTGATATTACTTTTAGACTCTGACCCTGTTCGTCCGATACCTCCTACCGCCATTTTCTGAAAGAAATAGGGATTAAAAAAGTAATATGAAAGGGATAATGTACGTTCTAATGGGCTGTCGGATGGCGCAGAGTTTGCTACACGAGCTTCACACCTAGGCGACCCTGGTTCATATACCATTTACCATAACCAGCTATTGGGAGCTCGGTTAGTGGTCACCCTACCGAGTAGTTAGGGTTTCTTCTGGGCAATCCGGGGTTCTCCCCATTGCACAACACCACACCAAAATGTATTGACTTTCAGGAAAAACAAGTGGCTGGAAATAACAATATTCCAAAATAGTCACACATTGCATTAGTCTAGTAGTTTTAATAAAAAGGAGTATTGGAACACACTCCAGGTCCTCACATAATGCAGCACCAGAGGCGCGAAAGGACCTCATGATCTTCGAAATACACACACACACACATACGATAATATACGATCATATTCTATTTTGAATGAATTTACCGGTAATTGTTTTTTCGCAATTTAAGTACGGATGACCTCGCATAACGTCATCAAAATGTTCGAATCAAGCTTTAAACTATTAGGTCGCATAACATATCATAAAGAGGTCTAGTATACATAAATGTACATATACATTTAAAAGCCTTAGAGTCTCGTATCCCCAAAAGGCACTTATCCGAATGATCAAGTTAAGTCCGGGCAGTCCTTCCCAAATACCGTCGGTCCTCGGATTTTTCCGATAATAAAATGGAAAATCCGGAAAAGATTCTAATATTGCAGGACCTCGTGTCCGGTAATAAATTATGACGAAATAAGGAATTCCATTAGCTATTTTCGGCAAATATCAATGCAATTTTGAGATTTAACAGAATTATTTATGAATCGTTGGTTTCATTTGTTGAATGACGTAAGTGTGTATACGGTATCCGAAGATTTTTTGCTGCGTTGTAGAAGCGAATAACACACTACGTCATCACTTTATGAGTACATTACGCAAAAGGGAGAGAAACACAATTGACAACCACGTGTTTTGGTTCCCGTTTTATCCGAAATGATCAGTCCGGGCCGGCAAAGGCTGAATGATTATATGACCTCCTGGCCGGCAATGAATACTTATTTTGGGAAGGACTGAGTTAAGGTTTAAAATACGAGATTGTTCAGATGTGTCTACGAAACCGCTAGTTCATTATCCGAAAGCACATCATAGAGCATTCATAAGATATACCTTACTGTGCCATCTGGTAAGGTAATACACACTGGCATAGTGACGCGGTGGTTAGAGGTTTCTTTTTTTGTTTGTAAACAAAAACTCGTTTCATTATGAAACAGTAAACGTATGGTAAAACAGGCAAAACAAACAGTCAACATGTCGATTATATGTTCAAAAAATAACGACACAAGAATGCATTTAATTTTATTATCCCCATACTTTTTGAAAAAAAGGTGGGGATATTGTGGTTATCTCCGCCGTCCGTCCGTCTGTCTCTCCGTCTGTCCGTTAATTCTTGGCCAATATCTCCTCCTACACTATAAGCACTTGAACATTGAAACTTACACACTTGGTAGCTATGAGCATATGTGCGACCCTGCACTATATGGAATTTTGATCTGACCCCTGGGTCAAAAGTTTTTGGGGTTGGGGTGGGGCCGGGTCAGAAATTATCACTCATTTTTTAAGGTTATTTTACATTTACTTCTTCATTTCTACACTGATTCACTTCAAATTGATACGGGACCTCTCTTATGACAATACGGTCAATCTCAACCATGCATGGCCCCATTCCCAACCCTGGGGCGCCCCGGCCACATAGGCCACACCCACCAAAAATTGCCATGTACTATAATTTCTTCATTTCTACACGGATTCACTTCACATTAATACTGAACTTCTCTTATGACAAAACGGTCAATCTCAACTATGCATGGCCCCATTACCAACCCTGGGACGCCCCGCCCACATAGACAACACCCACCCAAAATTGCCTTTTACTATAATTTCTTCATTTCTACACCGATTCACTTCAAATTGATACTGAACTTCTCTTATGACAATACGGTCAATCTCAACTATGCATGGCCCCATTACCAACCCTGGGGCGCCCTGCCCACATTGGTCACACCCACCCAAAATTGCCTTTACTATAACTTCTTCATTTCTACACCAATTCACTTCTAATTGATACTGAACTTCTCTATGACAATACGGTCAATCTCGACTATGCATGGCCCCATTACCAACCCTGGGGCACACCTAGGTCAAACATTCGGTGTGGGGATACGCGTCGGCCTCTGCCGCGCCATTTCTAGTTCTGTATATCACGATTTTATGCATTAAAGATGTTTTTATATACAACAATAACACAAAGCGCGATTTTTAAAGTAATGTATCGTATATATAGTACCGGATTTCTATAATTTTCGAAGGTACAGATTGTTGGAAGTGGGGTCGTCGAGTAAAAAAAAACGCGAATTTGTATTTCAGCACACCGTGTCGTTCTTCGACAACCTTGTTCTTGTAAATGTGGTTAAGATCTAGCGGCAGTAAAGGAATTATGGCAGTAACACGCGTCAAAACATAAGCTTTTTTTAAAGATCTTAAATGCCAAAAAAAAAATAATAATGTTATCATTTATTTAATTCATACCAGGGAAACATTATATGGTTGTTAATTACTTAATATATTATATATTATATTAATAATTATAATATACGCGAAAACATATATTGTTTAGAATACTGTTTTATATTAGATTGGGTATAGTTTCACATGTTTTGTGTAATTCAATAATTTTATGCTAGCGTAACAAAGTATGGAACCAGATATAACGTTATAATTTACGCAGCGTATTATCTTCATACCAGGAACACTTTTTATGGTTGTAAAACGTAAAAAAAAGTATATACTTTCTGAATAATAATGGTAAACGTGAAGTTAAAATACAGCTATACGTCTTCTTCAGGGGTGTATACAGATATGAATAATGTATGTATGTTTACTCCCCTAAAGAAGACGTATAGTCAAAAGCGCTAGGGTACAAGATTATTAATGTATACACTGTTTGAACCATTTCTTTCTCATATCTACATATGTTTATATATATACATATAAATTGAATTTGANTAAATAAATGACTACCAGAGGTTAACAATATTTTGTTCATGAAAATAGTTTTGTGTGTTTCATTATTTCTATACAATACAGCTGTCAATTAAAGGGCCAAATCAATGGTTTGCATGTATATTTACGGTAATAAACGGTACTAAAATATTAAATTTCATAATCACACACGTTTTATAGTTGGGGCTATTTAAGCGTACACAGGAAAACAATGTATACTCGTGAAACAGAATACATAAATTGTCCGTGAGGTAGCGTAATAGGCGTGCATACTATCGGTAACGGAACATTAGTGCAGTACAGGTCTCATGGAACTAGGCTATTTTTAACTTTCAACTAATACTTCAAGGAAGAAAAACACATATATATTGGAATTCTATATATTTGTGTACGCACATGTCTAAATTGAGGTATCAAACACACAAAAACATAACAGCTTTTAATGACCTATACACTGTATTTCAATTAAAGATAATTGCTATGCTTTAAACCATAGTAAGGTAGACTGATTTGGGTATCTCGCTGTGTCAGAGTTATATTGAGGGTTTAATACATAACATGACGAATTGCACTATTAAATGCAATACTTCCATACTTCAAAATAAAATAATTAAATAATGATAAGCATTTAAGCAAATACGTCTTTACTAAATATTTGAATTATAAATATTAGCTTTGTAAAAAGTTATATCGTTTTCACAGATAAACATAAGGATTGTAAAACATCTTAAATACGAATTTATTACAGCAATATTTTTAATGTCAATTTTATATCACTCGGCCTCATTTAAGACGTACATAAAGTTAAAGTCAGGAATCTATGTATAACTGTGTTTGCCAATAACATATGAATGAGTTGGTATGTATTTCCTACTTGAATGGTGTATGATCAATAAGTAGGAGGCTAGCACACCAGAGAGTGCATTATACATCATACTTGTGTTTTAGGAATCTCCCGTATGGGAGTAACGTCCGTATCTTTGTTTAGTTAACATATCTTGTGGACTTGGAAGCGGTGTGTTACATAGTAATATATATATTTCAATCAACAGTTATGTGTGCGTCATTATTCCACCGCATTACGGTACACATTGTAGACATCGATAACATATCAAATTTTCTTTGATTCGTCCTTCATGGTCAGCATTGTACATCACATCTTGTTTGATTAATTGGTTTAGTTGGGAGTTATTAACAATTAATCCTAGCCAATGTCTCTGTTCTTGATTTGTTATTCAGAAACATAACTATTTATGGTAGGCCATAATAAATGCACGGTCTTGGTACGAATGATCCTCGATCTCGAAAAACTGGGCTCAATGCATGTGCGTAAAATGTCGTCTCAGATCAGCCTGTGCAGTCGGCGAAGGATTATATGGGGCGACAGTTTCCGCTTTTATGAAATATTTCGTTTAAAGGAAGTCTCTTTTTAAACAAAAGTAGTTAACGTGGAAAATTTCGTCCCTGAATAGCCATTGTTTACTTACAAATCTATACTGTGTTTACATGTATTAAGTCTAGTTTTCAGAGAACGATGCTTAAACGAGTGTTTTCAGTTTTACAGAAGCAGTGTGTACGGACACGATGTAAGGAGGTCTGATGACAGGTGTATCAAATTCTCCAAAAAACACTTCATATGGACGCACTAACTTACTTTTTTTATTTCAATTATACGTGATGCTTCCATCAGGATCTTGATTCGTACATTAAACATATCAATAAGTAATGCATGTCATTTGTTAAGATTATATTGAGCATATTGTATAACACATACTTTAGAACTACGAGCATTAAAATAATGGCATAACGTTTTGTTCAAAACGTTATTACATCACAATTGTCGAGGCTGGTGCAAATATATACAATACTTATAGATGTAATGAATTACACTTATAATTGTATATGTGTTCGTACTTGGTTTATCGTGCTCCTTTGGACCAAGTCATATTGTATACAGTATTGTAATTGGTCACATGTCTAAATGAGCCGCATTCTGGGAAAACAGGGCTTACAACATGTGCATAAAGTCGCAGAATCAGGGCTAATCAGGGAAGACACTTTCCGCTATAATTGTATTTGTCGTTTAAAAGAAGTCTCTTCTTAGCGAAAATCTAGTTAAGTGCGGACTGCACAGGCTCATTTGGGACGATACTTTACGCACATGCATTAAGCGCACGTATGATACATTTAAAGGTTTAAAATAAGTATTATTATAACGGAAAATTACTATTGTAGATTTCGTAAAATCACATAAACAATTTATGGTTGCATAACATGTTGTAAATTGAACATATACGCACGTTCTCTAATTTTTAGTATTATATTAATCTCGTTGTCCATTCTATTTTCAGCGACACTTATTCATGAGGAACCTGTACCTCATTATGGCTACGCAACTCCTCCCTGTGCTAGATGGCGCTCTAATGCTTCTGATCATATTTTGCTCGGGTATCTTCCTCTTCCGATTTTGGTAACCAAGGCTACTAACAACACATTGTACGTCATCACAACCATCGTTTTGCTGTTTCATATGCAGACCTGGATGGGGCATGCGTTTGACCAATATGTTCGATCCACGGACAATTGAATTGCTCACACTCGTTGACCTCAATCCGGATACCATGTACACCATGTGTGTCTACGTGGAAGAAATATTCGGAGTCAACAACGCGAGTTTCTGGCAGCATGCAACATGCGTTAAACTAAAAACTATTGATTATATCCGACGCGATAGCGTGCTCGCCTTATTGATAACCGTTGGGTATTTCTGCTGTATGGCACTGTTAAGGTACAGCCAGTGGGAGATACGCGTATGTGAAATCAAGCGGTTGTCCATAAATCGGACAAAATCACATGACGCAGATCTGGACGAATCCAAAACTTTCACGATGCGAACGCGGGATTGTGTGTTCAATTCGAAACCAGGAAGTTAAAAAGAATGCGATGATACTTGACTGGTGTAACAGCACTTTTGTAAAGCGACTGGTGAACGTATGCAGAACTTTTATTTGAAATAGCTTTGCTTGTAGAGCAAGGAAATTGTGTTGCGTGTTGCAGTAGACGTTTACGAACATACAGCTGGAATTTCAAGTACTAAAGATGTAGCTTTTATATTCATGTACCTAAGATGCAGCTTTTGTATTCGTGTATCAGACTGCTGGGAATTCCAAAAAAGCATTAGATCAAATGCATGATACGAGTATATCGGATATAAGATATTCAAGTATTTCCGTTTTGGAAACCTCGATCTTTTTCTTCATACTGGGTGCTGAAATGGTGAATAGCTCAAGCAGAACAAGCCCAGTACTTGACTCGAACATTCGACCTACGTCCTAACGATAAGACCACAACAACCGTATAATTTGACACATTATTAATGTGGAATAAGAAATTCTTGTTTCAAAATACATCATTTAAAAGTCATGGCTGTAAATTGCGGAGAAAGTGATAGCTGAGAATATGTTTTAGATATACTGGAGATTTAGAGATTTCGAGAAAGATTCCAAATATTGCGGGGAGTTTGTAAATTTGTAAAGAGTTAAAATATTTGGATTAGAATATTGAAATGGAGTACAGTCAAACATCACGCCGTCTATTTATTATTACATATCAGACAATTTATGAGAAATATAATTCTGATACAGGTGTACGTTTCCGAAGAAAGCATCTTTTATTAAACACATTTCGTTTATAACTGATGACTTAAAGTAAAATATTGCATTGGTCATAAATTTTAAGCAAATTTGATTTAGCCATTTACTCAATAATGCTGTGTGTGCTATTTCTCGACAGAATGAATGTGTTATACGTTATTACTACTATGAATGTGTGATATATACCTAGCATTACATACATATGTGGTATACACTGCGCTTGTAACTTGCCTACAGTTAAGTATAATATTCCATTTCCACCAAGAGCTGTGGAACATAACCATCGTTAAATTTATGTCTTGAAATTAAATAGTTTTCAGTAAAATCAATGCTATTTCCTGTATTTCTTTGTTTTATTAGTTATTTTATAGAACTGTGTCCATGCTAGCACGCAATAATTCCTTTTTCGGTTTGAATCTTGAGGGAAATAAGCCATACAAAATATTCATGAAAGTATGTGTATACTGAACATGATACATTAATCAACTTTGACACGTGCAGCACGAGGCAAATGCGTCACTGGTGATGTTTGTTTGATGTTTTTTTTACGGATTTGTTCTGTAAAAGGTTTGACAAGTATTTAGAACTATTGTCTTAGACTTGCGAACTGAATTGAATTGTATTTACGTGGTATATTATAGTTTTAACTTTGTACAAATTAAGTAAATTGCATTGCTATAAGTATATTTATAAAACATAGTTATAACAAAAATGTATGACTTATAATTTATGTTGTTTAGCTTCTTATAGTTAAAACGATACCGAATAGTCAGTCTGTGCAATCACTTCTGACTTTTGACATGTATAATCATACACTATAATAATCAAAGAGCCGAAAGCGTCGACTGTTGGAGACAGAAAGAATATATAAACGTGTGATAATAAGTGAATAGTTTCCAAAGAAGTACAGTTTTATGGCATTAAGGGCAATATCTCTTCTTAAAAAGTTATGCTGTTATTTATTGTTCAATAATTGTCATGAACAAAATTAAACACACACTATATTTAAACTAAGGAACACATATAACTTCGACCTAAGTATCGAGCACTAAGAGTGTTATAAGCAAATGTAGTTCGTGCAATACCCGATGAAACGGATAATTAAGCATCCATTGATAGTGTTCAAAACCCACTGAGTCACACATTGCCCATTTGATGCGTGATTTCGCGTTTAAATTTAAAGCTTTTAAATTAATACTTTGCCATATATTATTTTTTATAAAGAATTTTAGGATTGCAATAACCCTTTTGCCGCGAGACAAAGTAAAACATGGCAGAACAGTTATTTGGTGTTCTTATTCATTATCCTTTTACTATTTCTGCATTGTACATACGCGCTTGTCACGCGACTTTGGCATGAGTGTTTATTGACGCATTACCGGTATTTTAAACAAGTCCACCGCGGAAGTACTGGTGTCATTTACCAAAGTTACAAATTTAATTTCCGGAAATATAAATATTACTTGCGCACTGTTCAAATATAGTTCAGATTTTAAAGAAATCAACGAATAAACACTTATCCAACTATATTATAGCTATTGGATTCGAATCTGATCAACTTGGCCCAAATAAATGTTCAATGATTACAACATTTGATGGGTATCGTATTCTTTGGATCTCAAAAATGGCTTTAACAGTATACTTAGTGAGGTTAACTTCCATCGATTTTAATCGCTTAATTACTATTTTTGGGATGATTATAACGAAGAGTACGAATTAACGGCGGTATTGGGGAACTGCAGATGGTGGAGCATTGGGGGCACTTTGAAATTGCAGGCTCGAATTAATTCGTTTATCCTGCACCCAACCGCAAACGGCCCTTTATGTCATGCTTCCAGTCGGAACTTAAATGTGCCACACGATGATTATTTATTTAAACTATCAACACGATAATTATTGATGCAAAGCATCAAAGGGCGTCGGGAATGTCAGTGTAAAAGGCACTCAATGAAGTTACATGGAACGATTTTTTTCTACTGTAAATATTTATATATTGGCCGATTATTTTAAACAAAATAGAAAAAGATACTGGTATAAAAATTATCTATGATTTTGTGTTATAACCCCAAATAACCATTATCTATGATTTTGTGTTGTAACCCCCAAATATTTCATATTTCATTTTATTACATTGGTTTCCTTTTTTTACTGGCATCCGTGTGCAGTTTTCATTAATGGAACAGAACTGTGTAGGTTTAAAAAAATCTGCTTCATCTTGTAAGCGTAATTTAATATTTTTTTCAACTTCAAGGGGAGATGATTCTGAATTTATTCTAACGTTTCACATTTATGATAGAGGTTGAGTACTCCTTGATATGAAAACACTGTAAAAGTTTTAATGTGTTTACGACCCCCCCCCCCCCCACCCCCCCCCAAAA
>VMBQ01009461.1:0-24195 GCA_007657795.1 Dreissena rostriformis
ATGGCGTGGATATAGCACAGAGTACGTATGATGACATATTTGTTTTCCTTCTGTGCGCTCGCCTAATTTTACCCAAAACAATAAGGTCTTAAAAAAAAAAAAATAATTATATGCGTTTACCTGATCCAGCGTAGAAAAATATTGCAGAATTATCTATTGCCATGAATAAGTTTTAAAACAGAAAAATATGTTAAATTGATTATTTAAGACTTTCCTTATAAAAAAAACCTGGATGCAGTGCATGGCTTAATAAGCCAATGGCTAGAAATTAGCAAATTTGGCTAAGAGAATTGTATTTGGCTACTACTTTTCTTTATAAAATACCATATAACAGCCAAAATGAGGTGATGTTCCATATTCTTAAGTAAATTTGGCTGAATAAATTTTAGCCAGGGTAGCCCTGCAGTGATACTGAGTCGATGATTAAAATAAAACTTGGGAATGTCATTTTTCTACTCAGTAATGGGTATATTCTGCCTTTTTTTTTTAAGTTTGAAAAACCTAGTCTTTAATTTATTTTTAAAAAAATAGCATTTGATAAAATCTGCTTATTTTCAAAGCAAAGCAACTCCTTATCATAAATTTAATGTTCCTTTATTGCATGTTTGATGAAAAACCCAATGTATAAAATACCAACTTATGCCTAATAATAATCTGTGTCCTTAAATTTCAATCCCAGCCCGGCAACAAAACATATTAATTATAAAGTGATAATACAATTATTTCTATGGTCATTTCTCNTACTGCACTCTGCACTTATAGCTGGTAAACCAACTAAGGTAATTTAAAAAAAATTGAGTAGGTTTACTGACCGCCCTAATTAGCCATAAATATTGTTGAAAACGGCAAAATATCCAAACCAACAAACACTTTGAAGAAACAACTAAAATTTGAGCCGCACTCTGAGAAAAAAAAAGCTTAATGCATGTGCGTTCAGTGTTGTACCAAACTGGGCTTATTTTCCCATCTTTGTGAAGCGGCCTTGGCCTCCTCATTTTGTGAAAAAAGGAGTCATGACATTTAAAAAATTGTGAAAGAATGAGTTGCAAACTTTTCAAAATTGTAAAAAATAAGTCACAAACTGTTCAAAATTGTTAAATGAAAAATTGAATCAGAAACTTTTAAAATTGTGAAAATTTAAGGCACAAACTTATTAAAATTGAGAAAAGGTTAGTCTCAAACGTCTAAAATTTGTGAAAACAGTCATTCTCTAAGAAATAAAAAAAGCTCTGCCAGGTTAGCCTGTGAAGTCAACACAGGATAATCTGGGACGACCCTTTCGGCGTCACCTGGATTTTCGCGTAGAAGAGACTGAAAATCTGAAAAATACCATATGAGCCAAAAGTGACGTCCCTGATTAGCCTGTGCACACTGCACTAGCTTATCAGGGACGACATTTTTTGCACATGCAATAAGCCCCATTTTCCCAGACTGAGGCTCATTTGATTCACATCTGCAAATTTCAGATGCAAGAATCCGTGCCCTAGCAGCAGCCTGGGCGAGACACGACTACGAGTTGGCGGACGCTTTCCTCCAGAACAAGGACAACTTCGGGCTTCTTGAAGTTCTAAAAGCTGTCACTTTGCTTGACTCAGGGCGCCAAATACGTGTCCTAGAAAAGAAGATGAAACGTCTACAGACGTCGGCTGGAAAAGTGAAGCCAACAACGATTGGGAAACTGAAGTCAGACATTGATAACTTGAACAAGACTAAGCCATTGGTAAGTTAAAATCTGTGTAGAGTACAGTATAACATTCTTTACTCTGTGATAATAAAATCTGATAGCCAATTCAGTCCTCCTCCTTGCTCAAAACATTTTTAGCCAAATTTACCCCATAGAACTTAGAAATTCTTCACATTTTAGCTGTTTTATGAAGCAAATGTTGAAGCCAAATAGAAACTTCTTTATACAATTTTGCTTATTTGTAGTCATTGGCTAATTTGGCTTATGGTAGAGTAAGCCGTGCAATGGGTACTAATTATGAAACCTTTTTAAAGACATTTTCATTTGCTACAACTTGTTCACCAGAAAATACCATGGCATATTCAAATAAGAATGATTCAGACTTTAACCCTTTGCATGCTGGGAAATTTGTCGTCTGCTAAAATGTTGTCTGCTAAATTTCTAAAATTAGCATTTTCTTCAGTTTTTTTCAAAGAATACTATCAGAATAGCAAACAGTTTGGATCCTGATGAGACGCCACATTCTGTGGCGTCTCATCTGGATCAAAACTGTTTGCAAAGGCCTTTAAAATCCGGTTCCAGCGCTCAAAGGGTTAAAAGATAACTGAAGCTGATTGCAGTGAAGTTAGTGGGAGCCAAGTGACATGACTGTTAGTTTAAAATTTACTTATTTTATGAGTTTTTTAAGGTTTCAATTTTAATCTCCCGTGTTATGCGTAGGGATCAAACTCTTAATTGGGCAAATGTATCCACTACATGGAAACATGATTGAAACCTTTTAATCGTAATATAAACCAAGTACTTTATTTATTTCATTTGTTTTCATTCCCATTATTTAACTTGCAGCATGGTACAGCCAGTGGGGCCATCTGTAAACATATTCAGAGCTGGGTGAAGCGTTTCACGAAAGATGAACTTGAGTTCTACGCCCTACATTTTCCCAAGGATCCGTGGAAGAAGTTGGCTGATATATGCCATTTTCATCCTAAACAGGTAACAATTTAATGAGTAATGTATTTTTAGTTTGTATACCTTTAGAAATAAGGTAGGTTTAATCTGTTTATTTTTGGTATTTTGGCTATGACCTCCTGGTTGCAACGCATATACAAAACCCATTATTGAAATGTGACCTTAAGATGACAGGCCTTTTTCTGTCTATTTGGGGAAAAAGTACCTAGCAAAATGGGGATTTTTCGAGGCGCGAAATCTTCCAAATTGGGAAGAATTTTCATTGACAAAAGCATTATTTGGGCAGGGGGTTTTCCAGCAATTTTGGATAAAAATCATATAAATTATGGTTATTTATTTTGTAGGTTGTTTAAAAAATAAAATTGAGATAAAGAGTCTTATAATCATAAGTCATAAGACACCGACTTTCAGAGCCGTGAGATAGGCAGAAAAAGGCCTGACTGATGAAACATAGCCTGAATAGGTTATATTGCATCAAAAGCTATTTCCTTATAGCAAGCGTCATGAGTTTTCTTCTACAAATAACTAGTAATATCACCTTAAAATCATCGATTTTTCTAGAAAATGGATCAAACTTCTCGGATGCTGGGTAGTCACCGTGTTGATTTAGTCATTAGTAGCCCAGAATAAAATAAGCCATGCTCTGGGAAAACTGGACTCAAATGATGTACATAAAGTGTTGTTCCAGATAAGCCTGTTCAGCTCGTAACAGGCTTATCAGGGACGACACTTTCCGCTTTATGGAATTTTTCCTGTGAAGAAAGTCTCTTCTAACCAAAAATAAAGGTAAGGCAGAAAGTGTCGTCCTTGATAAGCCTGTACAAACTGAACAGGCTAATCTGGGACAATACTTTACGCACATGAATTTTGCCCAGAATGAGGCTCAATCGTCCAACTTTTTCAGGATTTCCCCTACCTGGATTGGTTCCTGGAATACGGCTATGGCGGCCCCGCCCCAGAGGGGTCCATGGTTCAGCGGTGTTGTGACGTAACTGCTGAGAACGTGAACAGCCTGATCAAGGAGTTCCCCATCCCGTACACCCACGTGAAGTCGCACCTGAATGCTCTCACGAACGAATCGAAGGCACGAATAGCTTCTTATGAGAAGAAATTGGATACAGTGATTTGGTAAGAGCTTGCCCCAGGTTTATGGGTGGCCAAAGTCACAGATCTGGGCCAGTATTCATAAATCCATTCTTTGACTTAAGAATAAAAAAAAATATGAATAAAAAATAGTCCAAGACTCATTGAAAATACCTCAGAGTTTGCATATTATCAACTTAAAATGGTGTTTATATCATTGACACATTGTTCTAAATAATAACAAGAATTATATAATTATAAGTATAAACTGTCATGCTGGACTTGACTTTCAAGTTAATTTAGTACATTGCAGTTTTAAGAATATTCATTATGTTTAGACCTTAGTCTAAGAAGTTGTTGGTCAATACAAACCCTGGAGCCTGTCTTTTTAAATAATAGTAAAATCTAGTTAAGTTGCAATTTTAGAAGAAGTAATAATATCAATTTCTTTGCACCCACCTCATTAATTAGTTGCTTACAGTAAAGTCTGCTCATTTTTATGCCACCCTTCAAAGAAGGCGGCATATAGCAGTTGCACTGTCCGTCCTGAGGTCTGCGTGTCTATCCATCTGTGCCAAATTCATGTCTAAATCATATCTTTGCAGGGGTTTCTCTGCACTGTCTGCGCCTCTGGAAAACGGAGGCATTCTCAAAGCAAACGGACCCGTTCCCAATCGAATCTTGATTACATATTTCCCAATTTAAAAAAAAAACACACATTTTTTTTTTCATTTTTTTTTTCTTTTTTTTTTTAAATCATAAAAAGTAAACATAATTTATATCGAAAAAGTGACTTCCCTTCATCCGCGACGTAATTAAGCCTTTAGCTACTCAGATAAAGTTCAGTCTTCATCAAATACATTCAAATATGAAATGAATAAACGTTTAGCATGCCCAATATTGCATGTGTATATATAAAGAAGACAAAATAACAAATAAAAACTAATTTATTTGTTAAACCACTGACTTATTTAAGCATGATAAATTCACAATGTTTTCCCAAAATGAGCCGTTTCATCGAAGCAAACATTCCCAAAATGGACAATTTTGTTGATAAAAAATTCCCAATTTGGTCAGACTCCTTTTCCCAAAATAGGCAGAAAAACCCCTTCTTTGCCTCTTTTTTTTATTGATTTGACAAAAAATCCTGCACTATGGCCACATGTTTTGTCTTTTTAATCCTTCACTTGTTCTTTAATATATCAGAGCCTATGGGTTCAGATCCAGAAAAGTGCATGAGCAATTCTCGTGAAGTTTTGTGGTATAGTTTTCTATGCAAAAGAAATTGTTTTAATATTTTATGTTATTTTGATAGATCTATGATGTAATGGTAAAATACTTGTTATTATTTGATAAAGCAATATGAGATGACAAATAAATCAACTCACATGTCAAGTCACAAGGATTTCAAATAACACGACAAGTTTAATAAAAACAATTTTAGAGTTGCCCATTTTATTTTAAGTTTATTGGGTAGTTTATACTTTTGTTAAAGGGCTTTATCAGAAAAACAAAATTGGTAATCAGTGTTCCAGCACGGTCTTAACGGAGGGGCGCAGCAGCCTGCAGCTCCAAGGTTATACCCTGCCCCTATGGACCCCCACCATGCCCTTTTAAAAATCTGTTTATATTATTATACAGAAAATGTTATTAGAAGTTTAAATAAATTAATTATATTTTCACACTGAAACTATTTTTGTTAGTTATAGAAACAATGTTTTTAAATGAAAACACATGTAATATGAAATATATACATATAACATATGCTGTATTCAAAATATGCAACAGGTATATGATGGTAGGTGCCCTTTTGACAAATAAGCACCCTGCCCTTTTCAAATCATTGCTGAAGTATCGGTAATTAACTGTTAAAGAAAGTGACGCATTCTGTTTATAAGGTGGTATGACGAACTGAAATGCACAGAAGTAGACGAGGTGATAACCAGACGAGTCCATGCGGGAGAGGAGATTACGCTGCCCAATGGCAAGCTTCTGGAGCGACTTCTGGCGATCAAGATGTATCGGGAGGGACTGGCAATAAACAGCTACGGTCATAATGGACAGAACAGACAGACAGACGAGACTAAGGCACCGTTCTTAAAGGAGTTGTTGCCCTTGGGGCAAAAAAAGATGGACGGGATTAGGTAAGCATTCGTGTTTTGTGTTTGTCTTATGTCAAGCAAGTTGTGTAATGCTCTGTTGCCAAATGATGAAAGATTGTTTTTTTTTTGCAGTTTTCCTTACAGATTAATGTACTCTTTTCATGTATTGTCTGGGTTTTATACCATGCCGAATAGGATATAGGTGTCTGAGTAGGAAATTATACTATCAAGGAATCTTACACGTGTCTGTTATGTTCGATCTGTTCGTTATCTTCCTTAACTCGGGTACAGAGCAACTCTAATTTAATCCAAGCAGGTTTTTAACTCTTTTCAATTTGAAGAATATGCAAACTTATGACCAGTTTGCCTGCTTTATTTGCCAAGTATGCAGTTTCAAATGCTATTATTGCTTATATTTGTAGTGTTTAAATAATCCCTTATTTGTGGCACTTAATATGGATGGATTGGTCGTTGTCGGCTCAGTTACTACTTTACAGTACACCAGGTACTCTTAAGTATACATCAATGTACACGGGTACAATAAATAGGCTTTAAGGCACCAATCCATTCTCTGTGGTACTTTGTAGTATATTTTCTGTACCCTGAGTACTTTGTAGTATACTTTGGAGTACCAAGGGTACTTGAAAGTAGAAATTGAGCCAACAACGACCAATTGAACCTTAATATATCATGTCTATTTTTGGTATCTTTTAGTCTGTCTCTGGAGTCCCCAATAGTGGTGATCGGGGACGCGTCGGGCTCGATGCAAGTGGCGATTAGAACCAGTTCCATCATCGCAGGCCTGTTGACGGCGATATGCCAGGCCCAACTTGTGTTCTTCAACACCGAAAATGTCGTCCCTCCATACATACCGAAGAATATTGAAGAGGTACGCATAAATAGACGATCTGGTGCTAGTATTCACAAAGCAACATTTGGAAGTCTTAACTTCAGATGTAACTTTAAATGTGTTACAAATTGACGATCTGGTGCTAGTATTCACAAGCTTTATTGGGAAGTCTTAACTTAAGATGTAACTTAAGATGTTTTACAAATAGACGATCTGGGCCAGTATTCACAAAGCTTTATTGGGAAGTCTTAACTTAAAATGTTTGCAAATAGCAAATCTGGTTCCAGTATCTCATTCTCAATTGTTTAGCTCAACTCAGAAGATCAGATTTGAGTTTCCATTCAGCTGAGTATTGAGAATGTTGGTCAGCTTAAAACAATCTCATATCTCAGCCATAAGGATTTGCAGATTCCTCCTTATACTCAGGGTTGAGTCAGACCTCAAAACTCGCAAAACTCCTTTGAACACCAAATTTAGCATTATGATCAAACTCATCCCTAAAATTGAGAAAAAAAACTCAAAGTTAAGTAAGTAAATGGACTTGAATATATGTTCGTGATACTAGGCCCTGTGTCTGTATTCACAAAGCTGCATTGGTTAGTCTTAGCTTAAGTTGTAGTTAAGTACACATTTCAGATGAAATATTCAGAATTTCAATGTCAAATCCATTGGTTAATAATAGTAACTATATGATAAAGATTTCAGATCAAAAATCAGAATTTCAAAGTCAAATCCATTGGTTAATAATAGTAACTATATGATAAAGATGTCAGATCAAATATCAGAATTGCAATGTCATATCCATTGGTTAATAATAGTAACTGAATGATAAAGATTTCAGATCATAAATCAGAATTTCAATGTCAAATCCATTGGTTAATAATAGTAACTAAATGATAAAGATTTCAGATCAAATATCAGAATTTCAATGTCAAATCCATTGGTTAAAAATAGTAACTAAATGATAAAGATTTCAGATCAAAAATNCTTGTCACTGTTTGTAACAGTGATCTACCGATTATTAATGTGTGATATCTTCCTATAAACCACTGGAAAGCATAAAATTATAAAATTAGTCTAATAAAATAAATTCTCTTGTTTGCACATTATTTCTTCAAGATAGAAAATTTGCAAACAGATTTTTAAATGTCACCACCAGTATGGGAAATTAGATGAACCTTACTATTGGAAAACTGGGCCTAAATGCATGTGCGTAAATTGTTGCGCCAGATAAGACCATGCAGTTTGCAAAGGCTAATCATGGACAAAACTTGCTGCTTTTTTGTTTAAAGAAAATCACATATAAACAAAAATCCAGTCTAGGTGGAAAGTGTCGTCCCTGATAAGCTTGTGCAGACTGCGCAGGCTTATCTGGGACAACACTTTACTCACGTGCATTTAAACCTGTTTTTCCAGAGCGCTGCTCACATGTCCCTCATTTTAGAAACAGATCGATCATAAAAGCTGATTGTTTTGAGGATACAAAATTCTGTCAAATCTTAACATATCAATTTTTTACTGCAGGTTCTGAACCTAGCTGTGGAGATGCAAGCCGGTGGCGGTACCACCCCTGCTGCCAGTCTGTGGCCGTTCTATGAGAAAAAGGAGGTCGTAAAGACGTTCATAATTGTGACAGACGAAGAAGAGAATGGCCAGAGTCACGGGGATTAGTAAGAAAACTGGTTTCTTTTGAATAATTTGAGATTTAGTTTAAACCTATATATTTTAGCATCGACAGCCAGATGCTTATAGAGTCACTCTTGAGTCCGTTTCCTGGTTAGAACCAGTACTTGGTGTGTGTGGGGGAAATCTTAAGAATGCTCCGACAGTTGGGATTGAACCTATGACCTCCCGGTCAAAGAATGACCTCCCGGTAATTAGGATGACCTCCCGGTCATTAGGATGACCTCCCGGTCATTAGGATGACATCCTAGTCATAAGGATGACCTCCCGGTCATTAGGATGACCTCCCGGTCATTAGGATGACCTCCCGGTCATTAGAATGACCTCCCGGTCATTAGGATTACCTCCCGGTCATTAGGATGACCTCCCGGTCATTAGAATGACCTCCCGGTCATTAGGATTACCTCCCGGTCATAAGGATGACCTCCCGGTCATTAGAATGACCTCCCGGTCATTAGGATTACCTCCCGGTCATTAGGATAACCTCCGGGTCATAAGGTGGACACCATAAGCACTATGCCACAGCGACCTTATTTGAGATTTGTTGGAGGTATATTGCTGTTAGCATTGGGACGTGTTTGTAGTCCCTTAGAAAATCAAATTAAATTAAAAACCTTTCTTACTAGATTCAAGTTTTAAAGGCTTCAATTTCAACCCTAAGATACTGATGAGCAGCAAAGAGCATAAAACCTGAACAGCTTGCAATACTCGCAAGCTGTTCTTGTTTTATGCTGGTTGCCTTTATCCATTTTCACTTTGCTTTTGTGCAGGAAAGAGTTTATACTTTGAGATTTGTTGGAGGTATTTTGCTCTTATTTTATGTGTATGTTGAGTATATGCATATATTCACCTTCCAATCTGTATTTGTGTCAGTTGACTGACTGATGTATACTATACTATCAAAGTGGAAGAATAGTCTAGCACTGTCTTGAGACAGTTCTTATTTGTTCAGTCGGAAGTGCAACATCAATAACGTGCTATGGTATATCAAGTACCGAATTACAATTCCTTGAATTGGTAACCCTTACATTGAGAATATAGTTTCACGACTTTGTAACTAACAGAATTTAACATTACCTGTTCCCAGTCTTTATGAAAGTTGTTAACCCCTCAGACAAAGCCATTCTGACTTAACTTGGTCCATACAAATGAAAAACACTGGTCATCGTAGCAGGTGAACAAATCTGGTCAATTACCTACATGCAGACTTTGTTTTCAAAACAGCGTTGGTACATTTTTGGGATGGCCTCTTACTTAAAATGCTAGGAGTCACTCAGTGCTCTGTAATACTTCTTGGGTAGCACCCCTTGCTCCCTGGAGTGGGACAGTATCCTTGTGAATTCTTTCTATTGTTTATTAGGTTAATTAACAACAGTAATTTGTGTTTTTCATATGAAAAATCTAGACGTATCACGTAAGAATTTTCTGAAATGAGATCCCTCTTGGCAGAATAAATTCAGAGCTATAATACTCACAAAGATAATTATGACAAGAACTGTTTGTAAAACATACATGTCCAACCTATAATGCATTTGAAATAATTTCAATCAATCAGCAATACAAATTACTATATGACAAATAAAAGTGGTTTGAAAAGATTTTTTTTTGTAAAACACCATGTCAATGAGGATTTAATGCTAGGATGCATTTACCCCTGTCAGTACCCTAATTGCATGATATAATAAAAAGCGAACTGAGTTTTGTTCATAAGTGTGTTTTATCAGAAATGAAAATCTGCTTAAGGGATGCTTTTCATGGATTTTCTTTAGAAAGACTACCTTTAAATTAAAATACTCCATATAAGTGGAAAGAGTCTTCCATGATTAGCCTGTCTGGACTGCATTAAGCTTAGTTTTCCTAGAACGAGCCTGTTTTAATCTACCTAATGGTTCCTTTTGACATATTGTTGTGTAAAAGCACTTGGTTGTTTTTTTATCCATTCCAGTTTCCATGACATGTACCAGAAGTACCACAACGAAGTCTACCCAGCGAAGCTTGTCTTCGTCTCATTCTTCCACAATCAGAATTCTCGAGGTGATATGGTTCCCAAATTGGAAGCCAACGGCCACAAACCTATGCGGTTCATCTTCGACTTCGCTCGACCGGATTTGACCAAGTTGGACAAGATGTTTGGAATGCTTGCGTCTGGGACAACTAGTTTTGACGATGAAATCGCCGAGGTAATGTCGGACATCAAGAGCGGATGTCTTGCGAAAGTTTTCGAAAAAATGGAGATTTGAGACAGGGGCCCAGGTTAATGTAGGCTTTTTATTTTAACCTATCAATTCAAATTTTTATATTCATGACAACTCTGAGTCTGAGGCGATTTATTACATAGTGTTTTGTTGTTAACAAGAAATCCTTTTAAAATAGTAATATATTGCTGAGCTGTTATGTATTTTACACCGCTGTAAACATACATTGTGAACTAGTTAATATGGCTGAGTTTGTTCATATTCTACACTGTTGTAAACATAAATTTTTTGATAAATTTCAAAAAGGACAATTTAACTGAAAAGTAATAATTTTCCTAAGGAACTTCGTGAATACCCACACAGGATATTCAATGTACTCCAAATTGTAATGTTCAATTAAGCTGAAGTGCATTTACTTTGAAGTATTTACAACATTTTATAAAGAAAGATTGTGAAATGACATTTTTCTTACCCATGTCGGAGCTTTGATTTTTAGGTCTATGATTTATACGTGCAGATGCACATTACGATACATAATACTCAATTTTCAAGTTACAACTTGCTNTAACAACATGTTTATTGGTAAGTTTCATTTTTCCTTCAATCTAATCATGATTTCCACAGGTACATGAGTTTTTCACTGTGCATGGGTACTATAGAAAGGCAACTGTTTATCATTGTCATCAACCTAAAATCAATTTTTATACGCCCGTTTTTACAAAACGGGACGTATAATAGTTTCACCCTTGGCGGGCGGGCGGGCGGCGGGCGGGCGGAGGCGGTGTCCACAGCAGTGTCCGCTCTCTAATTCAAATAGTTTTCATCCGATCTTCACCAAACTTTGTCAGAAGTAGGATCTAGACAATATCTAGGTCAAGTTCGAATATGGGTCATGTTGGGTCAAAAACTAGGTCAAGGTGTCACTTAGTAGAACGGGCGTATCTTGTGACAATTTGGCACTCTTGTTAAAGTGTGTTTTTTTATTTAACTGTGATATGTGATGTATATGTTACATACTTTGATACTATTTTTGTTCAATGGATATTGTTATAAATATTTATGTAGATATGTTTTTTTTTCTTTTTAAATACATAATAATGTCTTTTATTTAACTGTGATAACTATTGCACATGTGATATATATAAATATATTTTGCATCCCTGCATATAATTTTGTTGTAATAGATATTTTTATAGATATATTGTTGTTATTTAAAATCATAATATTTTTTCAACACGGTTCACATTTGCCATATTTTATTTTACACTTAATATTTATTTTTGTATTTATGGATAAATTGTTACTCTTCCACTTTGTGTAAATTGTTCTTTTTTTTGGATAGAGTTTCTTCGCAAATTGTCAAGCTCGCTAGCATTTTGCATATGTTTTTTAACAATTCGATCTTATGCAGTATGTCCCAAAAACCGTGGCATCTCAGGAAAGCAGCATGCTTCTCAGCAATTTGGTTCACACCTATTTATCTTAGCTTAATTGCTTCGACAGCCTAAGGTTTATTGGAACACTCTCGAGTCCGTTTCCTGGATAGAACCAGTACTTGGTGCCTTAAGAGAAGATCAAAAGAACACTCCAATAATAGGGATCAAACCCATGACCTCCTGGTTGCTAGGCGGACACCAATTCCACTACGCCACTGTCCAATACCTAGCAATTTTGTAAGGCATTTCAGACAACAAATTAATAGATGTTAAATTAATATTCTTTCAATTTATCATTTTTAAGCAGTCAATAAACAATGATTTGGAGCTGTGATATGTAGGAATTAAAATTTATTGTACTTGACATTGATGAATATGGCTGTCTGTGCTGTGACATTAAAATTGAGCCTTGCTCTGGGCAAACCGGGCTTTATGCATGTGCGTAAAGTGTTGTCCCAGATTAGCCTGTGCAGTCCATACAGGCTAATCAGGGACGCCACTTCCCCTGTTTATGGTATTTTTTGTTTATCAGAAGTATATTTTTAGCGAATATCCAGTTTAGACAGAAAGCGTCGTCCCTGATTAGCCTGCAGGGACTGCACAAGCTTATCTGGAACAACATTACGCACATGCATTAAGCCCCATTTTCTAAATGCAAGGCTCAATTTATTTCAAAAGTATCCATGTTTTTAACATACAAGTAGTATCTGTAATTGCCAAAGCAATTTTTTATCACATGCGTCATGACACAACCACAAAGTTGTTTACCTTGCGTGTCATCACTTGACATTGCAACGTCATTTCATGATAAAATCGTAATGCAACTATTGAAAACAGAGAATTTAGTATGTGAAAATTCTTAATCACAAATGCGGGTTTATTTTAATAATAAGCAAATATTAACAATATGAGCTCATTAACAAAAACGTAAATCTATCAAAACAGAAACAATGTAATAAACAATCGCCCACATGAGATTGAAAGTATCTGTCTTTGCATTAGACTATGAGGGGACCTGAATCTGTGATTTTATGCAAATCCTTTTCACAAGGCCTGTTTTTGTCTTCTTTCTTTTCTACTGGTCTCTGTTGCTTTTCATCCGGTGTGTTGGACTTGTCTGTTTGAATATCACATGGGACTGAAAAAAAACACGAGGGTTCAGGCATTACATTTATTGAACTTTGTTAATGCTTTTTTTAGAATAATCATGGACAAATGTGCTGATAATTTTGCACAAATAAGAAAGTTCTTCATTGATAATTCTATAACAGTCGAATGACAGAATGTTTCACACCTTCGTTGTTTTCTATGATTCCCTTATCATCTGCAATGCACTGCAGCAGGTGATGAATTGACTACAACAGTGAAAGTGACTGAGCGGAGTGAAAATTGTTGCAGAAAATAAATAAACATGCAGAGATTTATGGTGGATTGACACACAGACATCACTTTAAAAGGCCTAAGTTTAGGAATGTGTGGCCTCTCACAATGTTGTATTACACTCGATGTAATTATTCACCATTAAATCTTGTATCCTTATCAAGCATCCATTGCCTCAATTGACTGAGCAAATTGCTGCTAATTTGCATTGTTCTCTGTAGCAGTTCATTGATTATAAGACAGAGCCCTCAATCCATTTTAGGGAAAACGGGTAGCTACCCATAGCAGGGGGAATTTTTGCAGCGTTTCCTTTTTTTTTTTACTTCCTCTCTTAATTTATTATTACATTTGTACATGTTTGCACTATATACATTGCTTTTTTCATAATTTAGTATGTTTGACAAGATTAAATTAAAATAAAATTGAGATATAATAATCATGAGACACATCTTTCTATTAAAAAAAAAAAAAAAAAAAAAATAGGGGGAACTTTTCCCCCCAAAAGGGGAAAAAAGTATTCTNCCCCCCCCCCCCCCCCAAAAAGGGATAAAAAGTATACTTTTCAGGTGAGGGAATGCGGCTGTGAATTTTACAGATTGAGGGCCCTGTCAGATGATGATAAGGGTTACCAGCCTGGATGCCAATGTGGGGGGAGTCGTGTAAATAAGTATAGGTAGCTGTGGCGTTATGGATATGGCGTCCCCCTAGTGACTGGGAAGTCACTGGTTTGATCCACACTGTGGGATCGTTCTTTGAACTCCCCCTCAAAGACACTTAGAACAGGTTCTACCCAGGAAAACAACTTGAGAGCATTTCAATAAGCCTGAAGCATTGAATGCAATCAAGCTAAAATAAATAGGTTTAAACTAAAGAAGCTTTAACTAGTCCTTCTTCTTAAAGATCCACATACCTATTCTATAGTCAGATAATTTGCTCTGGGTCACCACACTCAATGAAGGGTACTCAACAATCTCCTTCTCCTGAAGGTTTTCTGCGAGTGTCTTCTTCAAGTCTAGTTGATAATAACTGAAATATGTAAAAACAAGTGCGCCATAAGCCTTCGGTCACCAGAGACAGTGTCTTTTTTAAGTCTAGCTGATAATAACTGAAATATTAAAAATAAGAGGACCATAGGCCGTAGGTCACCAGAGTGAAGTCATTATAAATGGTCAATAGTCAAAACTCAACACAAAAGAAATTTTGTAACAACAGTTTCATGTTTATTCTCATTCTGTGTCTTAAAGGGACTTTTTCACATAGTTTTCTTGAAAAAATATCATAAAATATGTTTACTAACAAATAAATAATGTTTTGAATAGGCTTAACTTATAATAATAGCAAGAAAAAAAGTTAATTACAACAAGAGATGTGTTAGCCAGAAACACAATGCCCCCTACTGCGCCGCTTTGATTTTTTTTATTGTTTTTATACCTTCAATATTGCAGAAGTTATGACCAATGTTAAAGTTTACGGACTGACAGACAGACAGACGGACTGACAGTTCAACTGCTATATGCCACCCTACCGGGTCATAAAAATTGCCTTCCCTGTGAGCTCTGGAATTTAAAGCTATAGTGCTACCATCGTGCCACACAGGCTTTAGTGTTTATCAACAAATTATAAACACTATGTTAGTACTGCACATATTTTTCAAAATATCAAGGAAAAGCGTTACAAACCGTTTATTAGTTTACCGGTTGTTTATGATGAATATCCATTAATTGACCAATATTAATAACATTTTTATGTGTAAGGAGTGTTACTTTGCTTGTTTAAACATATGTGTTTTTTTTAGATGAATGAACATTAGTTTGAAAATCTTCATTTTACCGAACTGTAAGTCCCTTTGAGTATCAAAAGGGTTGGTGAATATTTTTGGCCTTTTTTCTAGTCAGGAGTATTATTTTGCTTGTTTAAACATAATGTATTCATTGTTTTTTTGAATCTTTGACAATTATTTTGAAAATCTTCATTTCACAAAGCTGTTATCAAGTTCCTTAAAGTATCAGAAGAGTTGGTGATTATTTTTGGCCTTTTCAGGGCTTTTTTACTGTCTTTGTGAAGCGGCCTTTGGCCCCTAAATTTGTAAAAAAATTAGTAGCAAACTTTTCAAAATAGTGAAAAGATGAGTCACAAACTTTTCAAAGTTATGAAAAAAATGACTCGCAAACATTTTAAAATTGTGAAAAAAATGAGTGGCAAACTTTAATAAATTGAACAATTTTTAGTCAAGAACTTCTCAAACTTGTGAAAAACCGCCATTCTCTAAGACGGAAAAAAGCTCTCATTTGCGCCCAGTTTTACCTGGTATCTGATTGCGTGGCACCCTGCCTCTCCAGAAGCACATGACAGTTATGTTCCCCTCCCTCCGCGAAGCGCTTCAGTCGATGTCTCACAACAGGGTCTGCATCCACGCTAAAATGTCTATCTAAAATATCTCCTAAAATGTGGGTCTCCGGCACTCTGAAACACAGTCCAACAACAAAACATAACTTTGTAACGTTAGAGACTGATACCATCGCACTGCTTTGGCAGCTATGTCGAAGACCAAATTAGCCGCATTATGGGAAAACTAGGCTGAATTCATGTGTGTAAAGTGTTGTTTTGCCTTGGCAGTCTGCGCAGGGACAACACTTTCGTTGTTATGGAATTTTTTGTTTAAAGGAGGTCTGAACAAAAATCCAGACTACATGTAGTCAGAAAGTGTCGTCCCTGATTAGACTGTGCAGACTGCTCAGTCTTATCTTAGCGGACACTTAACGCACTTGCATTAACCCTTTGCATGCTGGGATATTTGTCGTCTGCTAAAATGTCGTCTGCTGAATTTCNTTCCAAGATCGATGCTCAAATAACGCAGGAATTTGCTGACCATTGACTGAGCATGAAATGAGTGCTGTCACTGCAAGCCAAAATGCCGCCAAAGTATTGTTTTATCCCATATGGGATCTTGAAATTCATGGGAAAACAGACAAGTTTAATTATTTCTTGAAAAAAACAGAAAATCAACAAGAACCAATATCTCTGTAATTCTTAAAAAAGAGATTACATATTTGTACTCTGAAATTTAGTAAGATTTCCTTCAATACTTATGTAGTAATGCCCCAAAACTTTTAATGAAAAAAAATATCTTCAATATATTAAATTATGATCCACTCATTAAAAATACACTAAGGGCAATAAATCTGTAAATACCGAAGATAATTATGGTGGTTGTAGTTAGCATTTCTGTTAAAGCTATCTTTCATTAAATAAAGATTCCTTTTAATAACTTAAATACATACAGAGTTATGCTCCACACAAGAAAACAACTATACAATTTTTTTTACAAAGGGTTATAACTCCGAAAATACTGACAACAGAAATAGCATTGTAACCTTTTGTCGATGGTGGAGTATTCTACCTCTGGGAAACACCATTTCACCTGCCATAAGATCGTCTTCAGTCTGCAAACAATACAAGAATTAATGCCTATAATATCATTGAGTGAACACCAAGAAATCAGGAAATACTACAATAAGGATTTCAAAAATGCTTAACTGCGTTTTTCTGGTTTATGTCCCAAAAAAGTTTCATACCAACTACAGTCGGGGATTCAAAAAACTATAAGAATAATTTTACTGTACTTCATTAGTGACAAAAGTCAGTACACTTAAGTCAGGGACAATCAAAATTAGCATTTGTAACCTGTGTTGGTACATGGTGCTGTTGTGCTTTCTCTTTGACATTGAATACGGCATCAGCCTCAGTACACGAAAGGCAGTGCACGGAAGTCATTTCACAGAAGTCAGGGACAAACGAAACTTGTTTTTGTAATCTGTGTTAGAGGTCGCAATGGCATAGTGGGTATGGGGTTCGCCTAGTAACTGGGAGGTTCTACCCAAGAAATGGAATTTCAACAAGATGTGTTTGTGAAACACTATGTCCCCTAATGTGATTTTGACTCATATATTTGACCTTTGACCTTGAAGAATGGCCTTGACATTGACCTTACACCACTCAAAATGTGCAGCTCCATGAGATACACATGCATGCCAAGTATCAAGTTGCTATGTTGAATATTGCAAAAGTTATGGCCAAAATGAGCGATTTTGACCCATGTAATTGACCTTTAACCTTGCAGGATGACCTTGACCTTCCAGCACTCAAAATGTGCAGCTCCATGAGATACACATGCTTGCCAAATATCAAGTTGCTATGTTGAATATTGCAAAAGTTTTGGCCAATGTTAAAGTTTGTTCAAACCAACAAACAAACCAACAAACAAACGGACAGGGCAAAAACAAAAACAGTATAGACTGGGGGACATAAAAAGCCTTAGGCTTTTGATGCAATTGGGCATAAACAAACAAGGGACAAAATTGTCACAAAACCAGGTTTTCAATAAAAAAAAAATCTGATAAAGGGAGACAACTGCAACTCAAAATGTGCATTGCTACTGATTGTTAATCACAATTACCCCCCTTGTTTCAAAATCAATCTATTTTTAGTCGTGGCGACCTTGACCTTGGAGATATCTACGTAATTATTTCACGCGACATACCGTACAATGATGGTGCCAAATGATTTTAAAATCTGACACTGAACGACATAGTTATGGCCCGGACAAGCTTGTTCCGCCCGCCCGCCAGCCAGCCAGCCCGCATTCGCCAATCTAATAACCAGTTTTTTCCTTCGGAAAACCTGGTTAATTAAAACTAAACCAGGGCTTTTTTCTTGATTTTGGGAAAGGGTATGGCCTTCCATTTTTGGGGAATAAAATATCAACAAAACTGAGAAAGGGAAAACACATTTCTAAGGTAAACTTGATTTTTTTGTAATTATGCATGATTTTAAAGAACAAATGTTGAGGGAAGGGGCCTTTCTCTTGGGGGGAGAGGCCTGTATAAGGCCTCTGCTAGAGAAGGAAAAAAAGCCCTGACTAAACTAACCTTTGTTGGTACATGGTGCTGAGAAATCAGTACTCTGAGGTCAGGGAAAAACGAAACAAGTATTTTTTACCTGTGTTGGTACATGGTGCTGTTGTGTTTCCTCTTAGACATTGGATATGGCATCAACCTCAGTCGCACCTTCCTGTGACGTGCCTGGTTCTCTAGAACCTTCAACTAGAAACAGATTGATCGATTGAGCCTCGCTCTGAGAAAATGGGGCTTACAGCGGTTTTCCTGCTATTAAAAAAGGCCATAAAACGGACCCAATCCCAATGCAAATGGACCTGATCCTAAACCAAAATTGTAAAAAAAATCCCAATTTCCAAAAATACAAATTTAAACAAGCAAATTCGTAGAATTGATATCCCCCGCAACATATATTTTGTTTAAGGATGGGTGCCAATCGGACGGATGAACATACTGACAGATGGACGGACAACACCAACCAAGTTTCAATGAAATCTGCCAAAGCACTTCTAAGATATGGCTCCGGACACAAAAATGCCGGATATATCCATTTCCATAATGAATAATTCATCAAATTTGTGACCTTTGACCTAAATGTGAGACAACACCAACCAAGTTTCAATGAAACCCGCCAAAGCACTTCTAAGATATTGCTCTGGACACAAAAGTGCCAGATATATCCATTTCCATAATGAATAATTCATAAAATTTGTGACCTTTGACCTAAATGTGTGACCTTGACCTTAGCAATAAGGATTATGGGTGTTGAATGTGAAGCACCACAAGATGTTTGAGAACAACTATGCCAAGTTTCATGGCTCTGGCTCATGTGTTAATGGAGATAAAGCTCTAGGCTTAATAGTAACAAGCAAATTCGTAGAATTGATATCCCCCGCAACATATATTTTGTTTAAGGATGGGTGCAAATCGGACGGATGAACATACTGACAGATGGACGGACAACACCAACCAAGTTTCAATGAAATCCGCCAAAGCACTTCTAAGATATGGNCAATTTTTTACGTTGATGAGTCTTAATTGCTTAGGTTATCCAAAGTAGCACAAACATGTAAGGCTGTTCTTTAGATATAAGTTGTTTATTTAGAGTCGGTTGGCTCTAAACAGTATAACACTGCTCTGCATATAAAGTTTTTACAACCGACTAATAAATAGTATTAGACACACAAAAAGAATCATAAAACAGCTCAATACTCCATCTACAACATGTCAAAGTAGACAAAATTGGTCATGACATTAAACATACATGCATTCAACTAATAGAATATTTCAATTTATAAGTAACTAATCTATTTATCAGAAATCAATGATGCTTGGGTATCAATATACAATGATTAAGCATGGTTCGTTGTTCCGTGCATAAAAAATTAGTTGTGCCAATAAAAATACACCAAATAAAAATGCAAATGAAGTGCATTCGATTTCAATATTATGTATATGCAATCAGTTATCACACAATCGCCGAATATTTATTTATCTTCTTATGATAAATTGATTTGTCCATATACAACATAGTTACTATAACTTCCATATACTCTCACAGAATTAACACTAACAGGGTAACACAAAAGGGTCTAAAATTACCTCTTTCACGGATAATGTCAGTAAATATTTCAGATACTTTTAAAAGAAAGACCTTAATCGAAAACAAATCAATTTTCGTGTTTTGATGTGGTATTCGCTTCTCTTAATGAACCCATTTTAATCATAAAATGTCATACCGCTCATTTAAAAAGTTTTCCTTAACATTTGTTAACTCAGTAAAGTTTAAGTTCCATCCTTAAAAACTGAACGAAGATGTAAAACAAGGCACGAGAAATATATCAGAAAATGCACTATTTATGAATAATGTGAAAACATTTATTCAAATCATTTAGATCCTTTGGCTTACACTCAATTTATAGCACTCAAAGAGCAGTATTAACAAACAATAATAATTAATATAGTTTACACGAATGCTAAGAACGTTAATGTTGTTCGTTGTTGATTTGTAAATCACAGAATTAAATCAAAGTTATAATATTAAAGTCGATACATGCTACATAATTTATCTGTTGATAATTACACTTAATTCATTAACAATTAAGCTAAAATAAAGGGCATACAAACAATTCTTTGACAAAAACGTTGCCCTTCATCTGTCAACTTGTAATGTTTCATAATGAACTTCAATGTCCAATGAGCACAGCTATATTACAATTAATGTGTTGTTTTAATTAACATGCGAGCATTGACATACAGAAATATGGAATACCTATAGTTCAATATGAAAGCAAGCTTCATGATACATCTAATATCTATTGTACTTTTAAGTTATTAATATTTTGTTCTATTTTAGAAACAGCAACATGACTTTTGACCTATGCTGAAAACATGGGCCGTGCATACTCTTTACGTAACCCTTTGTAAGTATATCAAATTTCATATGTAGTACATGTACTTTCTTTTTCAGAAATCACTTGATGATCTAGTTATTTCGGACGACCGGCTTTATGGGCAGACAGACATGACGGACGGATTTACCCCCTCAAGTAAATCCGGTAGGGTACTAATCACACAGAAATGTTTGCCTTGCCTAATATCAACAATTCTAACCTATATAAAACGTGTGAACATTCACATCAATAACAACACTAAATGTTTATAAAACATTGATGCCCCCACAGACTTGCAATTAAGGCGACCGTAACCTTGACATTTGATTTCTTGTTTTGAACACCATAAGAGGTCATCCTTCGTTAAGACAAACCAACATACTAATGTGTATGAGCCGAATAATTCCTTAGACATTGTGTGATATAAATTTTCATTGTACAAGCCCATGTGACCTTGATCTTTGATTTGTTGATTTCGAGATCAATAGACATCTTCTTTCCTCCCATATAACCACCATTGCAATTTAGGTGCTAATAGGCCAAAGCATTAGATATTATGCGGAAACCAATTTCATGATACACGTCCTAGTGATCTTAACCTTTTATGCCTAGCGTCTAGAAAAAAGGCCTTGGCAAACAGCGTAGACCCAGATGAGACGCCGCATGATGCGGCGTCTCATCAGGGTCTGCGCTGTTTGCTTAATGAAATTTCTGTAAGAAATATTCTAAATATATAAAAAAAAATATACTAGACATCCCTAATTTTGGAAATAAATTGATCCAATTTAGAAGGATGGGAGAGTCCACTAGGCATAAATTATGCCTAGTGGAATCTCCCATCCTTCTAAATGGGATAAAAAATTAGGGGTGTCTCGTATATTTATTTCTATATTTAGAATATTTCTTACAGAAATTCCTTTACGCAAACAGCGCAGACCCTGATGAGACGCCGCATTATGCAAACTAATCTCACATAAGGGTTTCGTAACAATATGATAAAAGGTACTATGTACAAAACATATAAAATGTGCTAAAAATAAAAATAATGTACATATAAAACGTTATAAAATATCAAAGGCACAAATTCTGACAGTATAAGATACTTTGGTAGGTATGTATAATAAATACATCTTTTGTGAAATATTACATTTTTAATAGAATGTATAAATATATTATTAAGTTTAACATAAAACACGTACAAGGCGACATCATTTTGAATAAACTCAACCTTCTCTGCGTAAATACAATTTCTATTTTAGTCGAAGGACTATCCAACTTAAAATACCTCACTAATTTCCTTATACACTTTAATACACCATTATTTGACATACACAAATACTGAGGGAATGTGCACGTCTGGAATAACATCAACATGAAAATACAATTTTAATATCTGTACATTAAAATGTTTAAGCGTTATCTCAGGAAATACGAATTAAAAAAATCAAATGTATAAATTGTGTTTCTAACTATTTCGATGTGCTTTGCAAGCTCAGCAGTAGAAATAACATTACATTTTGTTGGTATTACATGTATAAAACATACAAAAATAATTAATTTTACAAACGGCATACAACATCAAAATTATGCAAGAAAATACGGCATAGTTACAATAATAAGGGAGTGTTCTAAAATTGTATTAACGCACTGTAAATCCAAAGCAGATGATAATAAATGGTACAAGGCAAGAGTTTACACGACCGAACACACGCTTCAACCTAGCCCAAATCACAATTTAAATACAATTCATCATATATTTAATTGAATTAGTGAACAAATGCAACCAGGAAATGATAAAACAGTTAAATAAGGTAAAAGGTCAGATGACGTTGTAAATTCCCGCGCGCAGGTAAAAATCGGAAAAGTTTCTTTAGCGATTTGATTAATAAAATTCATGGATCGTAAATAGATAGTTAAGATGTTTTACATGCACATAAAATTTAAATTGTAGCATCGTTATATATTTAAAAAGTAACTCTATATAATATCTAACATAATCATGATTTTAAAACATTTACAAGCATACAAATAGAGATCTATATATTCAGAGAACAAAAACAAACGCGATAGATTTGTCATGGTCGACAGCCTACCGAACACTTCGTGCTAAAATGAATTTTATGCTATCCGCTTAAATAGCGACAGTTAAATTAACGTGGAAGCATTTACTTAACATTAAATGAAATATTCATTAATTATATTTTTGTGTAATTGGTATTTAACGAGTATTTACACGGCATATACTAAAGTTTGTATTCAAAAATATAATAATTTTGTGAAATGATTGCTAATCGGATGTGTCTCGATTTTAATTTAAAAAAAAAAACAATAAAAAAAAACGTTTATAACAACGTATAATAAGTTTTTATCGGGAGAAAGTCAGTAGACTTGAAAATCCGTAAGAATAAAATACGCCATTTTTGAATGCATGAGTTCGAGTCCCACTGGGAAAATGTTTCGAACAATATTTTTGTGGACATATAATTAGTGTTTTCTTAACGAAACTCGATATATTATTATTTGCAAATAAATATTTGTGTGAAAAGTAGGAATTCGCGTTGTGTTCAAAACTAGTACGTGCCGGTATTCTGGCCGATTTAAACTGTCCTGTTTTCACGAATTAACAGATATTTATTACGGAGTATTATGAACAAATAGTAATACTTGAAAGGATATGCATTTGATATACATTCGTTGCAATTCAGTTTTATGTCTCTGTTAAAAAAAAATTCATTGAAGGCATCGTCATCACCTTCCAGTAATGCAGTATTTCGTTTTGTGCTGCACAACAATCTGAAGAAAAAAACATATCCTTTTAAATGAAGACGTGTGTGATTATATGTGGTAAAAGAAAGTAAGCCTCCACATTGAGTTTTTTTTTAAGTAAAACTAAAAAATTAAATTAGGAACTATTATTAGATTAGAATTGCCTGTATTCTTGCTCTTATTTCTAAAGAGTGATTGGGCCCAGAACTTCGCGTAACATGGGCTAACATTCGGAGCATTACTGCACCTCCCTCTCAAAGATATAGTGAAAACTGGGCAGTGCTTTAAAGTGTTCGCATCCTGTACCTCGTAAGAAAAGAATGTGACGACACGTACCCTCGTATGTTTTTTTTCTTGACATTAGATTGTAATGAGCATGTGTTTGTATTTGAAATTTTAATGTTCTTTTTCTCTTCAATCTTATAACACATTTATTCACTATATGACAATATGCTGAATGGCGCCCTACGCAATGCGGAACTATTGTATTTACACTCGAAAGAACAAGTAACTGCAAACCTTCAACTAGTATCGTCCGACACCCATCGCTTGCATTTTCCGACTTAAGCGGTCCCGTATGGCTTGCATTTTCGCCAGGAAATGTGCAACAACTGGAAACAAAATACAGTGAACACACGTGAGTAATAAAACTCTCTTTCAAATTTTTAGAATGGAATAAAGCTTACATAGTTCATTGTTATTAAAACATGTAAAATAACAAAAAGATGAATGTGTGTGTATTTAAAAAAAAAAAAACAA